>CAUYON010030825.1:0-21270 GCA_963573935.1 Arctocebus calabarensis
AGATGCTGGCGTGGATGTGGAGAGAAGGGAACACTTTTACACTGCTGGTGGGACTGCAAACTGATACAACCTTTTTGGAAGGAAGTGTGGAGAACTCTCAAAGAACTCAAACTAGACCTCCCATTTGATCCTGCAATCCCATTACTAGGCATCCACCCAGAAGGGAAAAAATCATTGTATCATAAGGACACTTGCACTAGACTGTTTATTGCAGCTCAATTTACGATCACCAGAATGTGGAAACAACCTAAATGCCCACCAATCCAGGAATGGATTAACAAGCTATGGTATAGAAGTTAATTTCTTTATATCTGACCAAAATGTTACTGAACAAAGTTATCTATTGTAACTAAATAAGGAAAATGTATACCTGTGTGGTGATGATCTTTGAAATGGCTTTACAACTGATTTACAAAAGATAAGAGGAGGACAGCCAATGAATGTGTATTAGGATGTTAGATAATAATTACATTGATGAATGCATCCTAGAGTGGACAGCACAATATTATATATTTTCATTTTTGAGTTGAAGTACTATTACAAAAATGTCATAAGTTATAAAACACACTATTTCTGTGGAAAGTGCAGATATGCAGTGTTAGTGTTAGTGTTAGTCTGTTCCTGCTGTTATGATGACTGGGTGATTTATAAACATCGTCCATTGCTCAGGGTCAGGTATAGTGGCTCACTCCTGTAATTCCAGCACTTTGGAAGGTCAAGGTGTGAAGATCGTTTGAGCTCAGGGATTCTAAACCAGCTGAGGCAGCATAGCAAGTCTTCATCTTTACATGGAGTGCACCTGTAGACACAGCTACTCGGGAGGCTAAGGTGGAAGACTGCTTAAGCCCATGAGTTGGAGAAAGCAGTGAGCTATGATCATGTACTGCACTCCAGTGTGGGTGACACAGCAAGACCCAGTCTCTATAATCAATCAACCAATAAATGTATTGCTCTCAGATCTGAGGACTAGAATGTTTAAAATCAAGTGAAAACGAACTTGGTGTCTGGTGAGGGTCTTTTCCTGCTATAACGATGACTTCTAGCTGTGTCCTCAGATGGCAGATGGTTTAGCTAGTTCCCTCAGGCCTCTTTATGAGACACTAGTCCATTCGTGAGCATGGAGCTCACATGAGACTAGTCCATTTGTGAGCAAGGCCCCTTAATAATATTGAATTAAGAATTAAATTTTAACATATGAATTTTGGGAGACATGCACATTTGGATTATAGCATGGGGGGAATTGTCTTCATTGACCTAGGTTATAAATACAATATTTCAAAATATCATAAAAATAAAAGGCTAGGCTCCAAAAGGTAAAAATCTCATTTATCATAGCTGAAAGAAAAAGGGCTAAAATCTTTAAAACAGAATAAGTTTGCAAAAGTCAATTAGAAAAAAATACAACCGACAAAGATACAAATATATTCACAAATGATCCAAAACCCATAAAAATATATATAATTCCCTTAGTTAAGTAGAAATAAAAATGAAAATATGAATATAGATACAATGAAAATCATTCATCTTCTTTGAAAGAGATTGAAATAATATGAAGCTGTGTTTTTGAGGAAAGTATTTTCAGGAAGTGATGATAGATATGCAAAAAGATAAAAGTTTGGTTAACTCAGCATTAATTGCAGAGGAAAAAAGGGAGAATACAGTCTACATATGGCAGAGAAGAAAAACTGTTGTACACATATAATGAATTGATGAAAATTTAACATGGAAAGATATTTGGAATATAGTTAGTAAGTAGGCCACTTAAAAACAATAAAAGCTATTAACCTACAGAATAATACGTCCCAAAATAGCAGCAAAGATTATTCCTGAGTCATATTCATTCACTCCTTCAATAATTTATTAAAAATTCACTGACCACTACTGTGTAATAGACTTTCTTCCAGATACTGGAGGACACAGAGGTGGTTAAAAAGATGTCCCCATCCTTACGCAGTATAAGTTCTAATGGATAGTATTATCACCCTAAAGCTGATGTTTATTTTTGCAACATAAACATTAAATATGTAATAAACATAAAATCATTAATTAATGTTTCCCTTTTTCAAGCATCATATAATCCAAAGTGTATAAGACAGGCTTTATATAAGGTGGCTTAAATAGACATAGTGTTTATATTTAAATTCAATAGATTCTGGTTTCTTTTCCCTAAATTTATAGAACTAAGGTAGAAAATGCCTCTGTTTTAGAGAAATAATCTTAATACATGGTTCAGGAATGAACTCCTCTTACTTTTAACAATCTGTGACAATGCTATTTCAAGCTTTTAAATCATCGTTCTTGATATCTTGTATTTAACCAGGCATTAAGAAAGAGGGCATACTTTTTCCCCTTTATTTTAAAATTCTCTGCTTCATTGGGTACATGAACAAGATTATTTATATCATTTCTCAGGTGAATATTTTTGCACATGCAAAAGACAAGTCCATGGAATAAAATCTATTCAGTTATACTTTGTTACTTGCAATTTCTCTAAATATTGTTGCCTTGTGGAAGCACATAGCAGAATCATACACGTCAGTTTGAAGCCATCCTTATAAGCTAACAAGGGCCACAAATTGGTGTATGTCTCCCCAGCCATTGTTCCTTAGCTTGCCTGCTTGCTTCCTTATAATTCAGGTGTCATATCTGATGATCATAAAGATTCTCAAAGATAACATCATCCTAGTGAAACTCAAGGCTAATTTTGAGATATCTTTTAGGCCCTGCTTTCCCGTGGAACGGCTGACCCACCTAGACAAGTAACCAATTCTGAGAAACTGACTCAACTATCACTGTGACACTTACCCACAAACCAAATAAGCAAAGAAGACAATTTCTTCATCTTATAGTTCTGCCCTGAACCCAGCCAATTTGCAGACCCAATTCCCGACCCTTCTGCCTGCCAAACTATGTTTAAAAATCCTTTCTCCAAAATTTGCAAGGAGATGCACTTGAGAAATCTTCCAGTCTCCTCACACGGCACCTGTGATATTAAAATCTTTGTCTGCTGTAACATGTGCTGTCTCCACATATTGGCTTCCTCTTGAGCAACTGGCAATTAACCAGGTTGGGCTGTAAAGAGTTATATAATAGCTATGAAAAAAATTCAAGAGCAGAGGACACAGAAGTACATGAGACAGGAAGCTCTAATACATATAAAGATTTATAGCATTAATAGCAGTGATAGGGAGGTGAAGAAAAACGAGATTTTCCTTGAGTCTTTGTGTGGCAATAGCAAGATGTGTGCTTATAGTGTGCAACTGATGAGTCTAGGAGGACAGCTGAGAGAGATGAGGGAAGGTGTTAGACTTATCCTCAATCACCATCTCCGGTACAGGGCAGCTTTCACTGTACCTGTATTTCTGTGGATATGGCTCACTTTCGAGCTTTTCTAAACACTAAAGGTTGATATCATCATTGTCTCCACCCAGGACCCACCATACCTTTTTCAGAGACTTTCTTTCCATATGGTCCATGTTAATCACATGTTTTTCCACAATAGATAAATGTTTAAGTTTCTTTTTCACTTTGTCTTTCTCTTTTTAAGTGCCTTTTTTTGTTATTCTTGGTTCAACCATATTTGAACCAAACATTCTTATTTTCTAAAAGATGTATATCCGCATCCACATTTGTTATAGCCTTTTCGCACATGTCAAGAGGTGGAAGCATCCCAAATATCCATGGAAAGATTAACGAATGAAGAAAATTAGCCTATACATTCTATGAAATATTATGCATCCTTACAAAATGAAAGGAAATCCTGTCACTGGATGCAACATCACAAAATAAATGTCAAAGAAATGATGTGATTGACATTATTCAATAACAAAAGGACGGAGACTGTCTTACTTCACTCATGTAAGTCTAACTTAGTCAAACGATAGAAACAGAGAGTAGAAAAGTTGTCAAGTCAGAAAGGGGAAGAATTCATCTTTAATATGAATAGGGTTTTGGTTTTTTAGGAAGAAACTTTTCTAGATGTATGTTGGGCCACATAGAAGTATAATTATTGGCATCAAACTGTACACTTAAAATGGTTAAGATGTAAATAATGGTTTTTATCCTAATGAAGGTCATGCTTCATTACTGCAAGAGAAGTAATTCTATGATTCATTTAATTGCTTCCAAATGGATTAAATCACTTCCAGATTAACTAGAATACTGAAAGACAACTGAAGTTGGCAGCATCCAGTCCTAATATGTGTAGTATATCTCATGCTCAGTCTAATTCTGTTTTATATTTATTATATTAATAAGAAGAAGGGAGCTGAATTTCTGAAACCTCACTTTCAGTTCCTACTCTAATTTGTAACATGACTGATAATACGACTTCATGTTTGCATGATGACAACTTCAGAAATATTGAGGCGATGCAGTTCACTAAACGTGAAATAAATGCTCTCAAAATGATAGGTGCTGCTTTTGCATACATATGTAACAAACTACATCCTCACTAAAATCTTAAACACTGGTTGATAAAAATCATAAGAAATAGCAGCACTGACTTGGTAATGAAAAGTGTAAGCCTCTATATTTATTCCAAACCATTTTCTATCATCTGAGAACATACAAATATATCCCTCAAATGTAGATGTTGTCATTTAGAAAGCAGCATAAAAAGATGTAAAGAAAAATGAGCTGAATGCTCTTTATTCCAAGAGAGCAGTGTCAGTTAGCTAGGGGCAGTATCTGACTTTGAAGAACACAATTTCTAGAACACAGAGATAGCTGTATTTTAACAATAATGTCTGTATCTCCTCTTAATAAGAAAATGATAAGGGAAAATCACAAATGTGTATTGCTGAACTACTATTTAAACTTAAGGATATTAATAAAAGATTAATTCTTTGCACACAGGATATCATTTTCTCATTCAGAAATATTATCTACTATATATTTGCCTAGTATACAATATGCATATATTATATTAGATGCTATTTATATATTTAAAATAGAAAAAGGGCTTCAAATTTGTAACTATAATTTACATCTGTGAATGACAACAGCCCAAAATAAATTTGTTAAGTCAAAATATAAAATGCTTAATATTTTCCAGGTTAGATAAGAGAAATGCATCTGGCTTCAGGAAGACATAGAATACAGAGTTCAAGTGATGTTACTTTAAGTGTCTTGCTCTCTGTCCCAAAACTCAGCTTCCAGCAGTCTGGATTAACTGGCATGGTTACTGTTGTGATTTGAATGGCTTTATGTTTAAAATTCATCATCTCTGCAAAGTAAAACTAATCATGAGCACTACATATATCACGTGTTTACCATTTGGTCCATTTCTATGTCTAGAGATATTCACTATTGATTTGAATCTCATGTCCATCCTCAATATTCAAAGGATTATTGAAGGGCAGTGCTGAAAATAAAAAAGAAAGAAAGAAAGAAAAAAGATATTATGTTACCAGAAGATGGAGAATGGAATACTGGATGAAGGAAAAGAATCATAGGGCCAAAAAAGCAATTTAAATATGGCATACATATGCATAAGTGGAGAACAAGACAATGTTGCGTGATTTCAAGAGTGGCACAAGCATAAGTCTAGACTTTTCACATAAGGAGAAAACTTTTCAGAGTACAATGATAAAGAAATAAATTAGGAGGTTCACATCATTCTAAGTATATTTTAAAAGACAATTGACATTTCAATGGCCAGGCATGGAAAGATAATTTTAGATAGAGTGAAGTACAAAACATAGGAAAGGAACCAAAGAAGGAGGGTGGAGCAAGATGGCGGCCGAGTAACAGCTTCCTTGTAACTGGACACTGTGAGACTGGGGAGAGAAGACTTCAGGCATCTCTGGCTGGTGGGATCTGCCTAGAAACATCACTTTGGGGATGCAGGAAGACAGCGTGAGACTTTTAGATCCCCCAAGGAAGGCAAAAGCAGTGGAGATTGGGCAAGTGGTTGCCTGTGTTCATTTGATCTAATCCTGCCGGCAGCTGTGGGTGTAGCAACAGTGAGATTTCAACCTGGAAAGGCATTACCCGTGAACTGTTTATGTTTCTTTTGGACTTGGCACTCAGTTGAACTGTCTTGGAGAACTTGGGCAAGAGTGCGGAGGACTTTGAGTGTTGTCTGGGGCCCCAGACTGGGCCACCAAGCCAGACGGAGCTATCAGTGTTTGGCTGTGGGCTGTGCAGAGCCATTGTGGGAGAATTGCCCTGGAAATCTCCACCCTCAGGGTGGCAGAACAAGCGTCAGGTGGGATTGAGTAATCTAGTGACTGAGCAGCCTAAAGGTGGGGACAGAGACACCTTACAGTTTTAGCCCTCAGGGGAATAGGGTGAGACTGGTTTTGGCACTCTGGATAAGTGGATAGCCACTTAAGGAGTGATCCCAGCCACAAGCGCTTTCCTTGGAAAGCTCTGCTTAACCCAAGTTAGCAATTTAAATTTCCTTCTAAGCCAGCTGAGGAGCATTTAACCTCTCCACCCTGTGGGGTTTGAGAAATCATTAGAGGCCTCCAGTCTCCATTTTGTACAGCCTTATCAACATTGTGATTAACATATCATACCCCAGAAGATCACCTCTTGCCCAGACAATATCAGCAAGTTATATATACTGCTTTGTTTTTGGTTTGGTTTGGTTTTGTGGGTTTTTTTGTTTGTCTGTTTGTTTTTGGTATTGTTGTTTTGTTTTTAATTTCAACATTTTCCTGAAAGAGTTTTCTTTTCTTTTTTTTTTTTATTTCTTCATTTTTCTAGCTTAAATATAATTTTCCATTGTTGCCTTTTGAAACAATTAGAACATCAATTTTGCTAGTGTTTCTACTCATATTATTTTTTTCCCCAATTTTATCCCGTAAAGTTTTCAGTTTGTTTGTTTTGGTTTGATTTATTGCATCTTTGTCTTTCCTCTCTACTTGGTGGAGGTGGGGTACTGTGTTCATACAGGCTGCCAAAGAGCTGCTGACCTAACCACCCAACCCAGCACCCCCAGAGGTTGGGGGTTCAAAGGTTGGGTCAAAGGTTGGTATGGTACATTTATATTGCTCTTATTCCCTTTTTCTGTGCCTTTATTCTTTTGGTTGATAGTTGCTTCTACCCACCCCCTCTCCTTTCCCTTTTTTCTTTTCTTTTTTTCGCTCTTTCTTTCTTTTTTTCCTTCTTCCTCTTCAATCTTCTCATCCTTCTGGTCCTGTACCAAAAGGACTCATTGAAACCCAAGTCCAAAGGCACAGCAACTTAAAGAATGGAAGAAGTGAAAGGACAATTAGGGGAAGGAAATAGATAAAAGAAATCACTCATGAGGAAGAATCAGCAGAAAAATCCTAGCATCATGAAAAACCAGTCCAGAGCAACCCCCCAAAGGGGCTATGAGGTCGATACTGCAGAGGATTCTACCTATAAGGAAATGTTAGAAATGACAGAAAGGGAATTTAGAATACAGAAGATGAAAAAAATCAAGGAAATGAAGGAAACAATGAAGGAAAATGCTGATAAAGTAGAAAAAGAAGTCCAAAAACAGAATCAATTAAGAGATGAACCCTATGAAGAATATAAAAAGGATATGGCAGAGATGAGGGAACTGAAGCAGTCAATTAGGGAAATTAAAGATGCGTAGAAAGTATCAACAACAGATTAGACCATGTAGAAGAAAGAATCTCAGAGGTAGAGGACAAAGCTCTTGAGATAATTCAGATAGTTAAGTAGGCAGAAAAGAAGAGAGAGAAAGCAGAACATTCGCTGACAGAATTATGGGACTCTATGAAGCATTCAAACATATGAGTTATGGTTGTCCCAGAAGGGGAAGAAGAATGTCCCAGGGGAATGGAAGTCACACTAGAGAATATTATAAATGAAAATTTCCCAAATATCACCAAAGATTCTGACACTCCCCTTTCAGAGGGATATCGGACCCCAGCTCACCTCAGCTCTAACGAAGCTTCCCCAAGACACATAGTGATGAACCTGTCCAAAGTCAAGACAAAAGAAAAGATTCTGCAAGCTTCTAGGAGTAAGTGCCAGTTGACCTACAGGGGCAAATCTATCAGGGTGACTGCAGACTTCTCCAATGAAACTTTCCAAGCAAGAAGACAATGGTCACCTACCTTTAACCTACTTAAATAGAACAATCTCCAGCCCATAATTCTATATCCTGCCAAGCTAAGTTTTAAAATTGAAGGGGAAATCAAATCATTTACTGATATACAAACAATGAGGAAATTTGCCACAAGACCAGCTCTACAGGAAATACTCCAATCTGTTCTACACACTGACCATCACAATGAATCAACAGCAAAATAAGAACTCAGAAATTAAAGGTCAGAGTCTAACTTCCACACTGACTAAGCAATGGACTCTCACAAAATAAGATGAATAGGACACTACCACACTTATCAATTATCTTAACAAATGTTAATGGCTTGAATTCCCCACTAATTGGCTGACTGGATTAAAAAACACAAGCCATCCTTTTCTTGTCTGCAGGAAATACACCTAACTTCAAAAGACAAATTAAAACTCTGAGTTAAGGGTTGGAAGACAATTTTTCAGGCAAACGGAATTCAGAAGAAAAGAGGAGTTGCAATCTTATTTTCAGATACATGTGGATTTAAAGCAACTAAAGTCAAAAGAGACAAAGATGGTCACTTTATATTGGTCAAGGGAAAAATACAACAAGAAGATGTTTTAATTCTAAATATTTATGCACCCAATTTAAATGCTCTGAGATTCTTGAAACAGACTTTACTCAGTCTGAGCAATACGATATCCTATAATACCATAATAACAGGGGACTTCAACACTCCTCTTACAGAGCTGGACAGATCCTCTAAACAGAAATTAAACAAATAAGGGACTTAAATGAGACCCTAGAACAACTGTGCTTGATAGACGCATATAGAATTCTCCATCCCACAGATAAAGAATGTACATTCTTCTCATCAGCCCATGGTACATTCTCCAAAATTGAGCATATCCTAGGATGCAAAACAAACCTCAACAGAATCAAAAGTATTGAAATCTTACCTTGTATTTTCTCAGACCATAAGGCACTAAAGGTGGACCTCAGCTCCAACAAAAACGTTTAACCCCACACAAAGACATGGAAACTAAACAGCCTTCTGTTGAATGACAGTTGGGTACAGGAAGAAATAAAACAGGAAATCATTAACTTCCTTGAGCATAAAATCAATGAAGACACAAGCTCCAAAACCTGTGCAGTTCTAAGAGGAAAATTTATTGCTTTAGATGCCTGCATTAAAAAAACAGAAAGAGAGCGCATCAATAAATTCACAAGCCATCCTATGGAATTGGAAAAAAGAAGAACAATCTAAGCCTTAACCCAGCAGAAGAAAAGAAATATCCAAAATTAAATCAGAGATCAATGAAATTGAAAACAAAAGAACCATTCAGAAAATTAATGAAACAAGGAGTTGGTTTTTTGAAAAAATAAATAAAATAGATAAACCTTTGGCCATACTAATCAGAAATAGAAAAGTAAAATCTCTAGTCACCTCAATCACAAATTATAAAGGGGAAACTACAACTGATGCCACAGAGATACAAGAGATCATCTCTGAATACTACCAGAAACTCTATGCCCAGAAATTTGACAATGTGAAGGAAATGGATTAATATTTGGAATCACACCCTTTCCCTAGACTTAACCAGGAAGAAATTGAGCTCCTGAACAGACCAATTTCAAGCAGTGAGATTACAGAAACAATAAAAAATCTTCCAACCACAAAATGCCCTGGTCCAGATGGCTTAATGTCAGAATTCTATCAAACCTTCAACAAAGAGTTTATTCCCATACTGCAGAAATTATTCCAAAAAATTGAGGAGGAAGAAATCTTCCCCAACACTTTCTACGAAGCAAACATCACCTTGATACCAAAACCAGGAAAAGACCAAACTAAAAAGGAGAATTTCAGACCAATTTCACTCAATATAGATGCAAAAATTCTCAACAAAGTCCGAGCCAATAGATTACAGCTTATCATTAAAAAAGTCATACATCATGATCAAGTAGGTTTCATCCCAGGGATGCAAGGCTGGTTTAACATATGCATATAAATGTTACCCCCCATATTAACAGAAGCAAAAACAAAGATCATATGATCCTCTCAATAGATGCAGAAAAAGCATTCGGTAAAATTCAGCATAATTTTCTAATTAGAACACTGAAGAGTATAGTCATATGTGGCACATTTCTGAAACTGATTGAAGCTATCTATGACAAACCCATAGCTAATATTTTACTGAAGGGAGTAAAACTGGAAACTTTTCCTCTTAAAACTGGAACCAGACAAGGTTGTCCTCTGTCACCATTACTATTCAACCTAGTGCTGGAACTGCTAGCCAATACAGTTAGGCAAGACAAGGAAATGAAGGACATCCAAATGGTAGCAGAGAAGGTCAAACTCTCCCTGTTTACTGACAACATGATCTTATACTTAGGAGAACCCCAAAGAGTCAATCAACCACAAGACTCCTGGAAGTGTTAAGAAAATACAGTAATGTCTCAGGATATAAAATCAATATCCACAAGTCAGTAGCCCTTGCATATGGCAATAACAGTCAAGATGAGAGGCTAATTAAGGACACAACTCCCTTCACCATAGCTTCAAAGAAAATGAAATAGCTAGGTATATACCTAACAAAGGAGGTGAAGGACCGCTATAAAGAAAATTGTGAAACCCAAAGTAAAGAAATAGCAGAGGAATTTAACAAATGGAAGAACATACCATGCTCATGGCTGGGAAGAATCAACATTGTTAAAATGTCTATACTTCCCAAAGCAATCTACAGGTTCAATGCCATCCCTATTAAAATACCGACATTGTACTTTCAAGATTTGGAAAAAATAAATCTTCATTTTGTATAGAACCAGAAAAAACCCTGTATTGTGAAGGCAGTTCTTAGTAATAAAGACAAAGCTGGGGGCATCATCATACCAGACTTTAGGCTGTACTACAAAGCCATCATGGTCAAGACGGCAGGGTACTGGCACAAAAATAGAGACCGAGACATTTAGAATTGAATAGAAAACCAGAAGATGAAACTAACATCTTACAACCACCTAATCTTCGATAAACCAATCAAAAACATACCTTAGGGCTTGGCGCCTGTGGCTCAACGGGCTAAGGTGCCAACCACGTACACCTGAGCTGGCGGGTTCGAATCCAGCCCCGGGACCCGCCAAACAACAATGACGGCTGCAACCAAAAAATGGCCGGGCGTTGTGGCGGGCGCCTGTAGTCCCAGCTACTTGGGAGGCAGAGGCAAGAGACTCGCTTGAGCCCAGGAATTGGAGGTTGCTATGAGCTGTGATGCAATGGCACTCTATCCAGGGTGACAGCTTGAGGCTCTGTCTCAAAAAAAAAAAAAAAACTGGTAAAACTTATTTGTATATATCTGACAATGCAGGTATATCTGTGTAAAGAATAGAATATTCAATGAAAACCACCCAATTCTAAAATTGATGGATGATTTAAATAGAAAATTTTTTAAGAAGAAAATTTATAGCTAATAAGCATATGTAAAGATGTTTGATATCGCTAGCTATGAGAAAATTGCAAATTCTAAGCACAGTAAGGAATCACTAAACACACACTAGATAGCTACCATTAAAAAGATAGACAATAGCAGAGATTACCAGGAAATATGGAGAAATGAGATCAGACATACATTGTTGGTGGGAAAGTAAAATGATAAACTTTTGAAAGCATTTTCATAGTTCTTAAAATATTATACATAAGTTTGCATACAATCTCATAATTCCACATCCAGGCATCCACCCAAGATAAATTAAAACCTCTCAAATCAAAAAATATGTGCATACTTTTATAGCTTTATTATTCATAATAGCTCCAAAATGAACACAATCATAATGTCATTAAACTGATGAAGAGATGAACAAAACATGGTATATCCATACAATGGAATGCTATTCATCAATACAAGGGAATGAAATAGTTATACATGCTATAAATCGACAAACCTCAAAAACATTGTGCTAAATAAAAGAAATGTGATTCAAAGGACTATATATGGTGTGATTCTATTTATATTAAATGTCACCAGGGGAATTTTATAGATAAAGAAAACAGATCACTGACTATAGACTGGAGCTGAGTACAGTGTTTAACTTGACATATTGGAACTTTATGGGATAATGAAATGTTTAAAACTGGATTGAGGTGGGTGGTTGCATAATTCTGAATATTTATGTATTTTTAAATGTAATTGAATTCTATCTTTATGATGGTGAATTTCATGGTATGCAAGTTATGCCTATTTTTTAACATGAAATTATTAAAAAGTAAACAGGGATTCTGTATAAGAACTAATACTTTAAAATGCAAAGTAAAAATGCAGATTATTAGGCATTAATAAATATTTAAGGAGTTACAAACATAAATTAATAAGATATGTTCTTTGAGTCTTCCTAAATCATTATTTTATATGAATCTTATTTATTCGCCTAACTCTACTTACATGTGTTTCTAGTTGTCACAACCTTCTTTAACTTGTGATATGATGACACACCCAATGTTAGAGGAGGAAAATGCAAGGTTACACATAGGTAATCAGCTTATAGGGAAAGAATGAAGAAAGCAGGGAAGGAGGAAAAAACCAACATGTTTCAGGAAAATCCTTCAAAATTTTAATTTTGACAAGAAGTAGCAAATTAAGGTGTCCAACTACAGGAGGTTTTCGAATAACATAGTTTCATTCAACATTGTTTCTTTATAACTTTGATAAGGAAAAAATAGATTCCTGCCAGGGGCTCTGTCTGTGTGGAATTTGTTTCTTTCCTCTTGCCTGTAAGGGTTTACTCTAGGTTCTCCAGCTTCCTTCCACACCTGAAAGCTGGGCATGTTAGATAAATTTGCATATCTCCACTGTCCAGTGTGAGTGAATGTGAGTATGTGTGTGAGTGCACTTTGTGATGAGTTGGTGTTCTGTCCAGGGCTGGCTCTCTCCGTGTGTACTGAGATGCCAGGATGGGCTCCAAACATTCATGGTCCTCAACTGGAATAAGTGGTGAATACTTTTCTTATTTGTTTTTAACATCTTTTTTTTTTTTTATTTGAATTAACTTTATGATATGCCTCTATATTTTTTTTCATATAGCATATATATTTGGTTGCATTTACTTTGTTTACTTCTTCAGATGACAGTGATCTTTGCAATACTGTTTTCTACAGAGGGAAAAGGAAGATAATTCAGTCTTTTCCTGATTTAACACCTTTCTTAAATGTATGTGTAGCTTACATCTATTTCAGTGTTTATTATTTGAAGTGTCTTGGTCTTTGTTTAGAAGTTTGGTGATACTTTTGTGATCATAGAAACTTAGCTGTTTATATCAATTAGCCTGCTGTAATATTGATTTTGTTAGTATGGTGTTTCACTTAAAATCTCAATTTCCAGGATCCTGTTCAGGATTTACTGTACATGGACTCTGGAGCCCGTCTATTGCATTCATACTACACATTGTCACATTCTATAGACATGAATTTTTATTTAATTCTTCATCCAATATCTACAATAAAAACAGATAGTTAAAACAGAGATAAGGGAAAGAACCATCAAAGTGCTATGATGTACCTCTATCTTGTAAAAAAGCTTTTTGGTGTCTTGAGAATGCTATTCACAGCTGGACGCATCCATATACTTAATCATTTTCTCTTTTTATATTTAGTAGTGATGAGTTTTTAAATGGTCGTATTTTCACAGTTAAAATCAATTATTTCTGCAGTTTAGGAAAGTGTGAGGTGAATAATAAATTTGATGATTAATTTGGTGTCTGGCAGAATATATTCTGTGATGTTTAAAGATTATCCTCATTAAAGAAAGACTGAGAAGCTAATCATGGTCTATGTTGTCAACTTCCCATGCTTTTGACATTTTGCAGGTTCTAGTTTGTAAATGGCGTAGAAGATAACAAAGTTATAAGTAAATGATTATCAAAAGTTTTGCCAGACTCTTCTTCAAATAATCAATTATCTGTCCTAACATTTTCTATTGAGCAATTCTTCCTTTTACTGCTGTGTTATAATATCAGTATTATTATGCACTGTAGTTTTTTCTCAAATTATCAATAACTATGCTAACATTGATCACTTTTTTAATATTTATAGTACTCCTCTCTTGTATGTAATTCACATGTTATAACACTGGACAAGATTTCCTAATATTATTGATCCTGATTTTATTGTGATTACCTTTATTGTTACACAGAATATATGGTGCTTGCTATTGAGCTATTATTTGTCACATTAAGTATTTTTTCTTTACTAATCAATTTTGAGTCGAATTCATCAAATACTTGTTATTAGTCTTCTAATATTTCCATTTCCAAATTTGAGCTATTAATGTGATAGACTGAGAGATTTCTTACTGCTATGTTATCTTCGATTTTATGGGAAAGTGTTTTTGGTAATTTACCTTATTTAAAAGTGAGATTTCCTCTGAGATTTTCAAATTTAGAAGCCTAAGGTGATAATTTTAATTGTGGAGTCAGATGCATGTATTTTATGGGCTTTGTTTTGTTTTATTGTTTGTTTTGTTCTGTTTTATTTAGGGAAGTTGAAGTAACTTAGCCTATCTTAGCCTCAGTTGTCAAATATGTAAAATGTTATCAATCTTCTAGAACGTTTGTTAAAATTAAATGAAATTTTCTATAAGAACTTACCTTAATGCCTGGCACGTAATAAACATTCAATAAATATCTTATCAGTTCATGTCTCATATTTTCATTATTTTACATATGTTTATCTTGTGTTAAATAAATGTTTTCCTCATTCAATGTTATTTGGTTTAAATTTTTCATTATCTAATGTTAATGTTTCTCCTGATTCTTTGTGTCAGAAATTACAAAAAATAATTTTTTTCTTCTTTTAGCCTTGTATGTGTAATCTTTACAAATTGTTTTCTTTATAACTGATGTCATTAAATCTTGCTTTCAACATGTTTGCAAAACATACTTTGAAATTAAAAGCAAATGAAATTATTTACTCAATACATACTTTGTGAATTACTCTGGACGATCATCTGCCATCACAGATTTTGATATTAAGGAGTGACTCTCTGAAATATATAACTTTGATATTTAAGAGGCTTTTACTCTAAAATGCGTTGAACATACTATTTAGTAACAGTATAGTTTGTTTAATTTGCTTGACAATGTATTCAACATTTTATGATATGATGTGTTTGAAAGTAAGAAATTTAGTTTTCATATTCCTCATTAGTGTGCATTGATGGTGTAATTTTTTTCCATTTAAGGAGTCTTCATGTATTCATATCTAACAGTTTTACTGTTATATCAACATTGACAATTTATGTATGGTGGTTGGAAAAATATTACTTCTCACTGAAACTATTCAAATGAAAGCTTAGTTAGATATTCTATACTATATGAGGGTATATAAAATTATAATTTTAATAAGAGATAATTTTCTCTGTGACTCTGGAGATTTTGTAAATCTGTATGAGTTCAAAAAATTTAAATTACCTCAAGGGTTCTACTGAGTTAAGAAGGTAGAATTTCCATTCTGACCACCAACAGTTGTCTCTACTTAAGTCCCTACTTCATTACAGAGATTCAGAGATTAGCCACTTCCAGGTTATTTTTAATAAATAAATCTAGTCATTATTTTTTTGAATAAATAGGAATCTCCCTTTAACATACGACCTTATATTCTTGCTTTTTCTAATTTCACACTGAAGAAATGTGTATTGTCTTCAAGAAGAGAAACATAATTATGACAATGTTATGAAAGATACATAGATAAGAGGAGTATCAGGATTTTGAACTTGCATAGAATGGTTTATTTAAATAGCATTATCATTCTTTCAAACTCCACTTATACTACCATTTGAGTAAGTTAACATAGTGTAGAAAGTAACTTACGTAATTCATGATGTACATTGAGTTTCTTGCACATGAAATTGTAGCCTGGCATCTTGTGACAGAATGTCATTTTATATGCTAGATATACAAGGGAACTTTCAGGGATATATTCCTCATGATTTTTAAAAATCAAGTAGGAAAAAAGGTCAAACTTTCCAGTCGTTACTTGTCAATATTTTCTTATTAAATTAATTAAATATAAAACATCTTTAATTGCATAGTAACAAAGCCTGATGGTTTTTTTTTTCTCCCTTCCTTTTTCCCATCTATTCTCATTGCCTTCCGCTACTTCTTTTGGCTTTTATTATTCTTTTTAAAGGATTATTTTGTACTAAAGTATTTTTTAAAACTTTTTCTCTACAGTATATTCAATGATTTTTACCATTTATTTGCATGTATTTATGTAAATATATGCTTTTATTTCTCTGGCATAAACACTTAGGAGTGAAATAGCTGATTTGTAAACTAAGAGTATGCTTACAATTATAAAAAAGATTATAAAACTGTTGTACAAAGAGGCTGTGTGTTATTTTATATTCCTACTAGGAATGCTTTAGTTTTCTACATTTTCAGCAACACTTGGTATAGTCAGTATTTTTCTTCTATTTAACCATTCTAATAAGTCTATAAAGCATGAGAAGAAACAATCCTAAATTTGATATAGAACCTAAAAGATCCCAAATAACCAATCTAAAGAAAAAAAAAAAAACTGGGACATATTATCCAACCTCAAATTATACTACCAGGCTATATAATAAGCAAAACAGCATAATCTAGGTATAAAAGACAACACATAGATCAATGGAAGAGAATCTGAAATCCAGAAATAAAACCATATACCTGCAATTAACTTACCTTCAATGAAATGTACTAAAATATATACTTGGAAAAGAAGACTCTATTCAGTATCTGTTTCTAGGAAATTTGGACAGACACATGTAGAAGAATGAAACTGGATCCTCATCTTTCAGCACGCCCAGAAAAGAACTCTAGATGGATTTAATACTTAATTGCAAATTCTAAAACCATAAAAAATCATAGGAAATCAAAATCTGATGCTCAATATTGGCCCACGTAAATAATGTATGACTAAGACCCCCAATAGAAAATACAAGAATGAATAAATGGAACATGAGTAAAATAAGAAGTTTCTGCACAGCAAAAGAAATAATCAATAGAGCAAATACTCAAACTACAAAATAGGAGAAAATGTTAGTGAACTATGCACCCCAAAAAGACTGATCCTCAGAATTTGTGAAGAACTCAAACAACTCAGTAACTAAAAGACAAATTGTCCCATTAAAAGGGCAAAAAGGGATGAACAGATGCTTTTTAAAAAGAATATATATAAGTGGCAAAAAAAATGGAAAAAGTGCTTAACATCACTAATCAAGGAAATGCAAATTAAAACAACAATGAGATACCACTTTACAACTGTCAGAATAACCATTATTTAAAAAGTCAAAAACCAATAGATGTTGCATGGATATGGTACAAAGAGAGTGCTTATACACTGTTGGTGGGACTGTATATTGGTACAATCTCTATGGAATATAGTATGGAGATTCCTCAAGGAACAAAAAGTAGACCCATCTACTACTTGATCCAGCAATTCCACTACTAAGGATTTATTCAAAAGGAAAAGATGTCATTATGTTAGAAAAAACAACAATTCACAATTGTAAAGACACATAATCAACCTAAATTCCCATCAGTTGATGAATGGCTAAAGAAAATGTGGCATGTATTTTTGCGTATAAATACATACACACACATATACACACCATAGAATACTACTCAGCCATAAAAAGGAATTAAATAATTTCTTTTGTAACAACTTGAATGGAATTGGAGGCTGTTATTCTAAGTAAAGTATCACAAGAATAGAAAAACAAATATTGTACCTTCTCACCTATAAGTGGGAGCTAAGTAATGAGTATGCATGGTCATACAATGTGGTATAATGAACACTGAGGGAGGGGGGAGGGAGGCAGAGGATGAGGCATGAAAAATTACCTATTGGGTACAACATTAATGTGGCTGTTTATTATCGTTAAGTATCTGTGCTGTACAAAACTGTTATAGTAGAGTACATACATCTAAACACAACAATTAAATAAGGGAGGTGAATGATATGTTAACCAGTTTAATGAAAACATTCCAAATTGTATATAAAATCAGCACATGTTACCTCATAAATGCAACAATGTACTTAGAGTCTTAGTGAGACTCTGTCTTATCAGCTAATAAAAATAAAGATAATGAAAAAAACAACCTGTTATACTTTCGTTTGATTGGCAGCATGATAAGTCTTTTTACACCGCATCCCCACAAACATGAAAATAATGTATTGCACTACAACAATAGGATGGATACAACATTACTTGGTAAAAGGAATTTTTTAGCTCCATTATAATCTGTAGTACCATTGTACTATACGCAACCCATCATTGACTGAAATGTCATATGTGGCACATGACTGTATTTACAAGTAACTTTTTTTTTTTTGTAGAGACAGAGTCTCACTCTATTGTCCTCGGTAGAGTGCTGTGGAGTCACAGCTCACAGCAATCTCCACCTCCTGGGCTTAGGTGACTCTCTTGCCTCAGCCTCCCAAGTAGCTGGGACTACAGGCGCCCATCACAATGCCCAGCATTTTTTTATGCAGTTCGGCCAGGGCCGGGTTTGAACCCGCCACCCTCGGTATATGGGGCCAGCGCCCTACTCGCTGAGCCACAGACACCGCCCTACAAGTAACTTTTTAACCTTGTAACAATTTTTTTTTTCTTTTTTATTTAAAAATGTTAAAAGGGTAAAAATATTTTAGGCTACATGGATCATTTGCAGTGCTTGAGTACTGGTTATATGTGTGCCCATCATACAAAGATGAAGTAATACCTTTTGCAAAATCTGGATGGAACTGAGACCATTCTCCTAAGTGAAGTATCTCAAGAATTAACATACAAGTTATCTTTATATTATCTCAAAGCTTTGAAGAAAAATGCAAGATACAAATGAATAAATTTGTATATAAATGCTATATACTCACTGCAACACTTATAAATTTGGTATATAACTTAGTATTTGAAAGGCATTTTGAGTATTTTATTAGAATTGTTGGAGTTAAAGTCTCAGTGCCCGTAACACAGTTATTACAGCACCAGCAACATACACCAAGGATGCCAGGTTCAAACGTGGCCCGGGCCACCTAAAAAACAATGACAACTGCAACAACAACAAAAAAAGCCAGGCGTTTTGGCAGGTGCCTTTTGTCCCAGCTTCTTGGGAGGTTGAGGCAAGAAAATCTCTTAAGCCCACGAGTTTGAGTTTGCTGTGAGCTGTGATGCCATAGCACTCTACCAAGGATGACTTAGTGAGATTCTGTCTTAAAAAAAAAAAAATTGTTAGAATAATAAAAGTTAGTTTTTCAAACTTATTATCAGTCCATATGTTCTTATAGAGATAGGTATTCCTTCAGCATTGGTCATATAGTCCTTTCATACAATATTATCATTTTATAAATTTTTACTTTAACTTAGAGCAATACATCCTATGATAATTTATGCAATTTCTTTATGCTGCTAAATATTTCTTCAGTATACTTAATGTGCTATGAACTTTTCTTGACATATGTATTAACCTAAATGATATACATATATATGTGTATATGGTAGATAAGAAAAAAACCCTCGGGGCAGTGCCTGTGGCTCAGGGAGTAGGGTGCTGGCCCCACATGCCACAGGTAGTGAGTACAAACCTGACCCTGGCCGAAAAATGCAAAAAAAAAAAAAAAAAAAAGAAGAAGAAAAAAACCCTCTTTCACACTCTACAAAACAAAGTATAATTTTGAGTTGTTTCAAATCTACTTTAGTTTTAAAAACTAGGAGTTATGGTGTGTTTTCATATAAAATTATTTTCTGAAGGTAGAAGTATGAAATAAGAAAATTAGCAAAAATTGTTTACCCCTTCAGCAAAATAATAGTAACAAAAACCACCATAATTTCTCGAATACTCACTCTAGCTTCACAAGCACTGTTTGGATGTCTTGGGTATATTATGTCATTGCATCTTCACAATAATACAGTGAAGTATGTATGTTGCCTCCATTTACAGATGACCAAGCTCATTTAACAAAACTACACTGTGTACACATAGTAACATTTGAGATCATTCTCTTATGCCACCTCCACCCACTTTCAAAATCTACTTATAGAGTAAAATCAGAATGTCAAAACACACTTATGTTTTAAATATTTTTTATAAACTTAAATATTTTTATTAATATTAATTGGAAAATCACATTATATACATTTGTGGGGTACAGTGTTATGTTTTGATGTATCTATACAATGTGGAATGATCAAATCAAGGTATTTAACATGTCTGTCACCTCGCTTATTTATCATTTTTGTGATGAGACATTAGAAAATTACTCTTGACTGTTTTGAAATATACAATGAATTATTTTAGCAATAGTTAATATTAACATTGCTATTATTGCTGTGATATTGATCTCAAATTTTTTTTTTCCTCCTGATTAACTGAAATTTTCTGAACCCTTTGACTAATATCTTTTCATTCCTTCTTCCTTGTCACCACAGCATCTGGTAACCAAGATTCTACTCTCTGCTGCTATGAGTTTGAATTTGCTTACTTATAAGTGATATCATGTGTTATTTACTTTCTGGGCCTGGTTTACTTAAAGAATTATCTTCTAGACAATGTCAAAAATGAAAGAATTTTCATTCGTACATGTCAAAAGTGAAAGAATTTCCTATTTTTCAAGGCTGAATAGTATCCCTTTGTGTATGTGTACCACATTTTCTTTATCCATATATCTGATGGATACAGGTTTATTCCATATCTTGGCTATTGTGGAAAATGCTGCAATGAACAAGGGAGTACAGATATCTTTACAAGACACTGACTTTATTTCCTTTGCATATATACACAGAAGTCATATGGTGGTTCTATTTTTAGGTTTTAAAGAACCTCCAAACTGTTTTTAATAATAGCTGTGCCAATTTATATTCCCCGCCAACAGAGTTTAATGTTCATGCCTTCTCCACATCTGTTTTAACATTTGTTACCTTTCCTTTTTTTAGACTGTCCATTAAATAATATCTGAATGCAAGTTATGAATGGCTAATAAAAAAATAAGAAAGTGGGTTTTCCAATGCATTAGCAAGAAAAGAACAAGTGATCCCATCTCAGGATGGGTAAAGGACTTGAAGAGAAACTTCTCTAAAGAAGACAGGCGCATGGCCTACAGACATATGAAAAAATGCTCACCATCCTTAATCATCAGAGAAATGCAAATCAAAACTACTTTGAGATATCACTTAACTCCAGTAAGATTAGCCCACATAACAAAATCCCAAAACCAGAGATGTTGG
>CAUYON010030826.1:0-16227 GCA_963573935.1 Arctocebus calabarensis
TTTTTTTTTTTTTTTTTGAGATAGAGCCTCAAGCTGTCACCCTGGATAGAGTGCTGTGGCATCACAGCTCATAGCAACCTCCAATTCCTGGGCTCAAGCGAGTCTCTTGCCTCCGCCTCCCAAGTAGCTGGGACTACAGGCGCCCGCTACATGCCTAGCCATTTTTTGGTTGCAGCCGTCATTGTTGTTTGGCGGGCCCAGGCTGGATTCGAACCCGCCAGCTCAGGTGTACGTGACCGGAGCCTTAGCCCATTGAGCCACAGGCGCCGAGCCTTCCTGTGATATTTTAAACATTTGCACTAGACTTTTCAGCATTCATTTCTTCTGTCCCCAAGGCACCATTGCGAGTTGGTGGAAGGAAAAGCACATTAACTTCACTTAAGCCTGAGGAGAGGTCAAGTGACATCTCCAGAATCACATGAGGACTCAGCATACCTGCTTGGACTGTTTCTTCTTTTCCTTCCCCTTCCCCTTCCCCTTCCCCTTCTCTTCTCTTCTCTCTCTCTTTTTCTTTCTTTTTGGAGACAGAGTCTCTCTCCATTGCCCTGGATAGAGTGCTGTGGGATCCCAGTTCAGGTAACCTCAAATTCCTGGGTTCAAACAATTCTCTTGCCTCAGGCTCTTTAGTAGCTGGAACTACGAGTGCCCTCCACGGTGCCAGGCTAGTTTTTTGGATTTGTAGTAGAGACAGGGTCTCACTCTTGCTCAGGCTGATCTCAAACTCCTGAGCTGACTCAATCCTCTCCCCTTGGCCTCCCAGAGTGCGATTACAGGCATGAGCCACCCACCCCACCCCGGTTGGACAGTTTCTTAATCAATCGGAAGGTTGGCTCTTCCGGCAGCAGGAGATACTTATTCATTTTGGAAGAATCTTCAGCCATGTTTGTAAAATGGTTGATATCTAGATTTATGGGGGAAATCCCTTAGTTTTCACTAAGTCAACAAAGTGAAAATGAAAGCTTGTGGAAAAATTCCTTCAGGATAAATCTATAGTTGGTTATTATTGAGCTAGAAAAGTCTATTTGGGAGATATCCCAAGCTTTCAAAATTGATTTCATGAGCAGGTCTGTCCTCATGAACACCCTGCCCTACCCCAGATAGAATAAGACCAGGATCAAACTCAATGCAAATTTTAAATTATTCTTAGGTTTGCGTAGAAGCTGACTTTCCAAATATCTGGGTAGCCGCTTTACCCAGATGCTTGTACTGCAGAAATATTAACTAGATAACGAAGGGAATATAACAAGTGATTAATGACCACCCCCCACAAGCTAGCAGCATAGAATACCACCTTTAGGCCAGTGAATGCTATTAATCAACTCTTGTCAATTTTTGCTGCTAGATTAAAAGTTTCCCTTTTTTTTTTTTGAGACTGAGCCTCAAAAAACGTGTTTAAACACAACCCTTAACAGCTCAATTTCTTCCTTCCGTCCTTCCTTCCTTCTTTCTTTCTTTCTTTCTTTTTTTTTGAGACAGAGCCTCAAGCTGTCACCCTGGATAGAGTGCCTTGGCATCACAGCTCACAGCAACCTCCAATTCCTGGGAGGTTCAAGGGAGTCTCCTGCCTCTGCCTCCCAAGTAGCTGGGACTACAGGCGCCCGCCACAATGCCCCGCCATTTTTTGGTTGCAGTCGCCATTGTTGTTTGGCGGGCCCAGGCTGGATTCGAACCTGCCAGCTCAGGTGTACGTGGCTGGCGCCCTAGCCTGTGGAGCCACAGGCGCCCAGCCAACAGCTCAATTTCTAAGATAATTTCATAAAGGCAGGAAAGTGAATAAACCTTTAAAGGCAGGAAAGTGAATAAATGTATACACACTCCAGTAGAGAAATTTTACCACCAGCTACTACAGCAGGGAAGTATAGCCATCCCAGCCAGTCAAAGGTCTTCTCGGAGAGGCATGGTGTCGGGAAATGGAGACTGGGAGAACTGCGTTAAGGATGAGAGCCTAAGCATGATAAAGGAAGCCCACATTAGAGCAGCCCAGCAAAAGCACATGACTTGGCAAAGCTATTTTTTTGGTCTGTGAAACTTGCCTTAAGAATTCCCTTTACCAGGGCCATATGCACCTCTCCAAGGCACCTGCCCTTCTGTCATCTCTCCTTTCAACCTAACATGAAGAACCTCAGCTAAGGTGTGCACTCCAGGTATTTCAACCTCTAAATGTCAGTTCAGTGGGAAACATCAGTGAAAACAAAAACGAATTCCCACAAGCTCTATTCAACCAATCACTGTTGCTTTGTATGGGCCCAGTTTCTTTTTACCTTTATCCCACCTCTCCTCTCCAGCTACCAAAAAAAAGGAATAGCAAGGACTGGGTTCTTTGAGTTTTGGTAGGATTGTGCCAACATCCTATTGTCTGCTTTTTTTTTTTTTTTTTTTTTTTTGAGAAAGAGTCTTGCTCTGTCTCTGAGACTAAAGTGCAGTGCAACCTTGAACTTCTAGGTCCAACCAATCCACTACACCTAGCAAATTTTTCTATTTTTTGCAGAGATGGGGGTTGCAGTGGTGCTGTGTTTCTCGTCTTGAACTCTCTGACCTCAAGCAATTCAGGTGCCTGGGCCTCTCAGAGTGCTAGGATTACAGGCATGAACCCCACACCCAGCTCTGATGTCTGAATTCTTATCCTATCAGAATAGACAAGGCCAGGGGTAGTGACTCATGACTATAATCCTAGCAATCGGTGAGGCTGAAACTGGTAGATTGCTTGAGTTCTGAGGTTCAAGACCAGCCAGGGCCCCGGGGCAAGATCCTATCTCTACTAAAAGGAGCCAGGCATAGTAGACCCAGGAGGTGCCTGTAATTCTAGGCACTCAGTAGGCTGAGGCAAGACGATCCCTCGAGCCCAAGAATTTGAAGTTGCCGTGAGCTATGATACCATGGCAATCTACCTAGGGTGACAGACTGAGAACTTGTCTCAAAAAAAAAAAGTATAGTCAGACTTTACTGTTCCAAAACTTCATATGGTGTGACGGATAGTTCCATCTGGCTGTGGCCACTTTCAGTGGTTGCATATGTACAAACTGAAATTAAGTCCTGCTGTGGCAGTTTGCACTTGGGCTCATCACAGCAACTTACCCATTGGTTAGAGTGACATCCACAATCCAAATTATTATTATCCTATCTGCCTAGTCACCAGTTGCCTGACTGAAGACTTATTTTCTTTTTCTTTCTTTTTTTTTTTTTTTTGAGACAGAGCCTAGATAGAGTGCTGTAGCATCACAGCTCACAGCAACCTCCAATTCCTGGGCTCAAGCGAGTCTCCTGCCTCCTCCTCCCAAGTAGCTGGGACTACAGGCGCCCACTACAACACCCGGCCATTTTTTGGTTGCAGCCATCATTGTTGTTTGGCGGGCCCGGGGTGGATTCGAACCTGCCAGCTCAGGTGTACATGGCTGGCGCCTTAGCCCGTTGAGCCACAGGTGCCGAGCCTGAAGACTTATTTTCAATCAAATCGCTTCTTTTGCATTTCACAGCACAAAGTGAGATTCCTGGTGTTTGAATTTTTTTCCTGAAGAATTTCCATTAATCAGTTCATCTTGTCAAGAGGAAGTAATTTAGACATGGGAAATGACAAAATATATGCAACAGAGAGTCAAAGATGATAATGGATTGAGGTCAAATACACAAATATATCTGTGGGAAAGGGTAGAAATAATACATTTTATGGCATTTTCACAAAATGTTGCCACTTTGGACTAGAAATTAAAACTATATTTATTTACCTGAATTTTCAGATATAACCCCTTTGTAGGGTATTTGTTATATTAAAACTTCCTGTAACTTTTGTTTTTTATTTATTTATTTTTTTTGAGATAGAGTCTCAAGCTGTTGCCCTGGATAGAGTGCTGTGATGTCACAGCAACCTCAAACTCTCGGGTTTAACTCTCTTGCCTCAGCCTCCCAAGTAACTGGGACTGCAGGCGCCTGCCACAATGCCTCGCTATTTTTTTATTATTTTGCAGTTGTCATTGTTGTTTTTAGCAGGCCTGTGCTGGATTTGAACCACCAGCCTCAGTGTATGTGGCCGGTGCCCTGCCCACTGAGCTATGGGCACTGCCCCCTGTAACTTTTATTATAAAATTGGATTTATAGTGCGGCGCCTATGGCTCATCAAGTAGGGTGCCAGTCCCATATACCAAAGGTGACAGGTTCAAATCTGACCTTGGCTGAACTGCAAAACAGAAAAATAGCCAGGTGTCATGGCGGGCGCCTGTAGTCCCAGCTACTCGGGAGACTGAGGCAAGAGAATTGCCTAAGCCCAGGAGTTGGAGATTGCTGTGAGCTGTGTGATGCCATGGCACTCTACCGAGGGCAAAAAAGTAAGACTCTGTCTCTATTAAGAGAAAAAAAATTGGATTTATATTTCTCTAGAACAAGTATTAGAACTAGAAAAATACAGAACGCTCAAAAGGAATGCAGCAAAACATAAAAAAATCACATACTTAAAATTATCGTTTACTAATAAATTATTAATGGTAACACTTAAAATAAGTTATAGAATATGAATGTAAAGTAGTCATTTATTTTTATATTTTGCATAATAGCTTAAAATGAAAGGTCCCACAGAACAACAAAAAATGGGACAGAAGAGCCTCTTGGCTTCAGTAAGCTTTCTCCATGATAGTCTCTAGGAAGAGAATACACTGTTGTATCTTTAAAAGTTAGCCTCTTGCGGAAGCTTCTGGTTTTAAAAATGTGTGGCTGATCTTCATCAAAGCCTGGAAGAAACACAGACTCTTTCAATAAAAATTCTCAGGCTTACAGATAAAATTACTACCTAAGGAGGGTCTGTGTAGACCAGAGTTAAGAAAGAAGCCCATCTGGCAGGAAAATAGCACTGGAATCAGAGAGCAAACTTGATCACAGCCGAGGTCACTATACAGATAACGATCAAACAGATAAGAATTCAAAATGGTTTGTTAACATGGCCTGTCTTCCCCAACTAAAAGCTCTGTGTGGGCAGAGATTTTAATTTTGTCCGCTACCATATCCTCAGCTTCTGGAACACTGTCTGGCTTATAGAGGGTGCTCCATAAATATTTGATAAGTGAATGAATAGATGCCAAGTTTCAGAAGATGGATTTGTTCAAGGAAATAAAATTCCATAGACATAACAACCACCTAAACACCACTACGCTAAGTGTTCATATGTAATATTGAAGGAACGGTTATCCAAGACTCTAATATGGCATGAGGATGCACGGTGCTAACTGGGGAGGAGGGACAGTGATGCAATCAAGGAGCAACTTTGGGAAGAAGATAGTATCCGCTGGATGGTACCGAAGGATGGTGGCAGGAAAAGCAACTGAATGCTTCAGAGCTTCCCGAGAATAGGAAACACTTCTACCTATGACTATCAGGCTCCACTTCAGTGTATTGCTAGTAGGCAAGCAGTAAATGTCTGTGAACTGATGAGCAGGCAGTAAGGACCTAGGCGTGGTGTCTGCTCAAGCTGCAGTTCAGCCTGTTGGCCAAGCCCAATAAGGGAACCGGCCCTGGCTTCCTTCCTTGTTCTCCATCTCAACCACTGGAATGACCGTGGCCCATCACAGTGTGATCTGAGAATTCCTACCCCACAATTAAATGTGGTTAAAATGTCAACCTCTGGGCTCAGCACCGGTGGCTCAAGCGGTTAAGGCGCCAGCCACATACACCTGAGCTGGCGGGTTCGAATCCAGCTCAGCCCACCAAACAATAATGACGGCTGCAACCAAAAAATAGCCGGATGCTGTGACCGGTGCCTGTAGTCCCAGCTACTTGGGAGGCAGAGGCAGGAAAATTGCTCGAGCCCAGGAATTGGAGGTTGCTGTGAGCTGTGATGCCACAGCACTCTATTCAGGGCAACAGCCTGAGGCTCTGTCTCCAAAAAAAAAAAAAAGTCAACCTCTGGAGCCCCATTTGGGACTTGCTGAATCAAAATCCTGAGTGGGGCCCAGAAACTGGAATTTTCAGCAAGTATTCAAGCGCGTTTCCTACGTTTCAAGGGAAAATTATTTGGGGTGGTTACTGTGGGCCAGAGTAGGCTTTTGCACATAATTTAATATCTATAATAATCTAATCATACTATGCATAGTATTTGTGTTTGAGAAATCAAACTCCAGGACATAAATACGTTCCCTAACATCGCATTCTAGTGGAAGATCCAAATTCCTGAGACCACACACTCTCCTATGTCTCCGTGCACCTAGGGAAACACAGAAAGAGGGAACCCAGCCATTGCACAGAGCGTGTCTTCAGGAGGCACACAGGAGCAGAAAATTTTTAAAGATCATTAATTCAATTATTTTCAAAAGATGTTCAAAGCACAATTAAATGTATTCTTTTTTTTGATCAACATAATCTAAGTGTGGCACAGAAGTTTAACTATAGGTTCAAGTGTGCTGTGAGATTAAAAAAAAAAGGCTGAAAAACACTGCCCCAGCATGTCTTAAGATGTTTATGACTGTAATAATCCTTATAATGAGACTGAGTGCTGGGTGCAGGGGTTTGTATGGACCAACACTAGAAAATGCAAGTTAATGAGTCCCTTAGCACGGGTCAAGGAAGAGGTGGGATGGGGAGGTGGACTGTCATCCCCATACCTAACAGCTACCTGCTGGCTCCAGCCACCAACAAACAACTCCACCCAGTGTGGCGTCTAATATTTCAAGAAGCCAAAAATCCAGCTTTCCACGTGAAGTATCATGATTTTGAAACATCCATAACTAGGTCAAAAAGTTTAAAATATACCCTGCAAGCCAAACAGGTTTGGAAGACAAGTTCAAGCCCACAGAGCTCCAGCATGCATCCTCCAATCCATCAGGAATACACAAATTCCAGGGAGTTAAGCTACATAAAGTAACTGGGATACAGTTTAGTAAAAACAGGTTCATTAGAATCTGTGCACCCTCCTTATATAAAGTCTATCCCCATTACTACTTAAATTAAAAAAACACACATCCCATCATCTTTTGATTTCATACAGGTGTATCAGAAGTGGCCTGCAGGATAAATTTTTGCAAACTGAGTTGTATCTTCTATTAACTTACCATCCTAAGGATGCCTTATTCTGGTTTGGGGGTGATCTTCAAAGGGCGCTAATCAATTTTGAATCTATGTTTTCCCTGGCTTTTCAGCTTATTGTGAAAAAAACAAAAAAATAGAGCCAACTCTCTGGGAAAGAACTTTCAGTTTTAGTAAGCACTGTACTGCATCTGCTTTACCATAATTGTAATTAGTTTTTGGTAGATGGAAAAAGCGTTAAAGCGGCTCTGTTTCAGAGTATACACACACACACACACACACACGCGCGCGCGCGCGCAAGACTGGATGTCGTGTGATTTACTGCATAATAATGATCAATATCCTAAATCAGTAAATTTAAATCAAGTAGTCAGGTTTAGTCATTGCCATTATTTAGTGATTTTTATCATGTTACTTGATGCAGAATGGCTCTGGATTAACCAGGGAGGTTTCGTTTCTCGCATTTCCAGTCTAAATAATACTCTCCTCTTCCAGTACTGGCGTGGCTTTTGGGGGTATTTTCTTATCGATTTTCTGCCAGGGTTAGAAAGATCTCTCTCTGCGCCTTTATTTTGGCAACGTGCGTACATTTATTACATGCCACCAAGTAAGGCAATGCCAAACGACCAGAGCAGAAATCCTCATCCTAGAAATCAACGCGTCGCCAGCAGCCTACCGCTGTTAAACGCGGCACATACGCACAAGTACCAGTGTGAACCGATGGACAGGCACTTACGAGGATGACCCTCCAAGATTCCTACTTTCAAGACACAACAAAAAGCCTCCAGGAAGTGAAGCCGGCAGATTCTAATCTCATTTATTTTCATGGCCTTTTTTTAAATTGTAGTTTTCCACAGGACTGTTCAAGCAAAGGACTCTGGTGGATTTGGAGAAGAAAAGCCTCCCTGTGCCGGAAGTCTGACGGCGGCGAGTTCCCGGAGCTGCGCGGCCGCTGGTCTCGGGGAAGCGGCCCCGGGCGCGGACATTCCCGAGAGCGCCGCCCGGGGCCCCGCGGCTGCCGCCAGCGCCACCGCCACCCAGGGGCTGCAGGGGTGGGGCCGGCGGGGCGGGCGCCCGTGGTTATTTATTTAGCAGTTTCAGGAAAGCTCCGCTGCGCTCGCGAAACCCGAAGTCGCCTTCCAGATCGCCGGGCTTTAGAGAAAGTGGAAACTGGCGACGCGCGGCCGCCCTGCCCCCGCGGAGCGCCCCGCCCCTCCCCCACCGCCCTCCCGCCCCGCCCCTCCCCTCCCCACGCCCCGGGGCTGCGGGCGGCTCCCTGGTTTCGGCGTCTACAGTTTTGGGCAGAACGACTTTCCGAAGCTCTCGGTGGAGAATTCGGATGGGAAAAGTGGGCTGGCAGCGCCGCAGCGCTCTCCCTCCCTCCCGTCGGGGCGGCCCTCCGGCCCCGGGCTGCGCCGCCCGCCGCTCCCCTCCCCTCCCGGCCGCGCCGGGAAGCCCGGGCGGACTGAGGCCTGCGGCGCCCGCCTCCTGCCCGCCGCCTCGTCGGGGCTGCTCGGCCTGTGCCACCGGGATTCTGCTCTCGAGATTTAGCACCGATCAGAGGGGCAGCGAAACCTTTACAGGTTCTAGACAGGAACAAGAGAGCAAAAAAGGGACTGACAGGGAGCTCTGGAGAGCAGGTTCGCGCTGCTGGGCAGGTGGACACAAGTGTCGCGAGGAGCCATTTAGTTTCCTGCGCAGGGGTGGGTGTATGTAAAGCCTCCACAATGGTGAGGTGGCCTGCACAACAGAGGCCTGGGGAAGCAAAGCGGGTGATATTTCTGCTACCAGAAATGATAGTTACTTTCCGATGGCCAGTGGGCAGATCCAGGGCACTTGAGAGGGGAGGTGATTTGGGGCCAGGTACAGAGAACATAGTGCCTGCTCTCCCAGGGCAGACTGGGCATATAGTAGGCACACAGCAATAAGTAGCGAACATGTCAGGCACCGTGCTAATTACAACTGTGTCTGGGCGGCACCTGGGGCTCATCGAGTAGGGCGCAGAACCCATATACCTAAGGTGGCGGGTTCAAACCCAGTCTCAGCGAAGTGCAAAAACAGAAATAGCCGGGCGCTGTGCTGGGCGCCTGTGGTCCCAGTTACAATGGACAAGAGAATCGCCTAAACCCTGGAGTTGGAGGTTGCTGTGAGCTGTGTGACGCCACGGCACTCTACCGAGGGCTATAAAGTGAGACTCTGTCTCTACAAAAAAGAACCCCCCAAAACGGTGTCAACTTGTTGCATTTAATCCTCATTAACACCTGAGTCCACTTTATTCCCATTTTACACGTGAGGAGACTGAGGCATGGTTAGTCTAAGTGTCTTGACCAGCTCTTTGTGGCTGAGGACTAAAAGCTGGGACCCCCAAATTCATTCTATATATGACTTAGCTTGTCATTCGGAGGCAGAATGGTTCAGCTAGAGCACAACTTGAACTGACACCCTGTTGGGAGGACAGGTAGGTGAGTTTGCAGTAGGTGAGTATGTGCTCAGAGTTCTCCCAGACTTTTATTTCATAGTGGGCATCATCACATTATTTTCCCTTCAGGGTGTCACTGAGGACTTTAATTAGTCAGAGTTTCAGAATTCCTAAGACCCTCTCCAGAGTGGGAACTTTCAGAGCTATTGTCTCTGCTTAGCCTAAGTCTTCTGATGGCTCATTAGTGAGATTCCCTGCACCCTAGGCTGGCTTCCCTGTGCAAAGTTAACAGGGATTATCCAACAGGATAGAAACAATACCCAAATTCCCATTCTTCTACAAAGGAAATGTATAATAATGGGGTGGGGGAACAACATGGCATGTTAACCCTGGATTCCTGGCCTCTGTGATATTTCCAAGGTGTTAATTGGGTAGAATAAGGATAGAGTGCCTGGGAAGTGATAGTGATGGGATATTCATGAACCAACAACAATGTATGTCCCTTTCCTGATTCTCCTCAGCAAATAGAAAACACATGTGGTACCGTCAGGCACGTCTGAGAGTTTCTTTTTGGAAGGTTTTAAGATCCCTTTACAGATGTTTTTTTCCTTTTTTGAGACAATCTCACTATGTTGCCCAGTAGAGTGCCATAGCGTCATAGCTCACAGCAACCTCAAATTCTTGGGCTTAAGCGATTCTCTTGCCTCAGCCTCCCAAGTAGCTGGGATTACAGGTGTCTGCCACAACGCCGGCTATTTTTTTGTTGCTGTTGTCATTGTTTAGCTATCCTGGTCGGGTTTAAACCGACCCAGCCTTGGTGCATGTGGCCCGCACTATAACCACCGTGCTATGTGCTATGGATGCCAAGCCTTTTTTACTACTGTTTAACATCTGAACAGGCGTTAGTCACCAGAATACACCCTAGTCCTCCCCACAAAAATGAGGTAAAAATTGACAAGCCCAGCCCACTAAGAAAGTCAGTGGGAGGCCTGGTTCCCAAATCTAATGTCCACACATGACCCAATAGAGGGAAGCAGTGTTCACGAAGTGGCAGGGCACTACGTAATGGTTCATTCGTTTTTAAACCTACTACAGCTGCCATATTGATGAATATTTATATAAATTTAGGAAGATCACCTGTGGTTCTCCATTATTTTAGATTAAGAACTGGAGCCACCAAAAAGATTTGCTATACAACCTGACACCCAGGGCCTGTTTTGAGGAATGGGTGGGTGGGGAGCATTAGGCCTGTGGCTCCTTAGGCTGACAACCATGTGAGCAAGGAAGCTGGCTTCACTTGCCATCTCCTACAACAGAAGAGACCTCTGGGGCCACATGCAATAGGCTTCTGTGGTTCCAAGCACCTGCTCCACAATAGAATGGGGCCGTTTTCTCCTTCATGATCAACCATCCCTGGTCTTTTTTTTCATGACGGCTGGAGCCAAGGCTGCCTCCAAGGAATTCCTCTACCAACTAGGGCCTGCTGTGAGACTTTCCTTGTACTGGGGAGGGCGTCCTGGAGAGTGGCCAGCAACTCTCATCCTGCCAGGAACCCTGAAGAGAAGAGGATCAAGTGAGTGAAAATAAAGCAAAGCTTAGTGCAGTGCCGGAGTTAGTGACCCTTGTCCCTAACTAAGAGCAATTGGCTCAGAGCCGGGTCCCCACTTCAGAGCTCTTTGCTACTCATGGGCCATCCTGCACACACTATTCACTGCCCAGGCTTGTTTGCTACCAAGCCCTGTGCCCTAGACCTGTCCTGGTGAAGGTACCTCTGCTGAATACCATGCCTAGTGGCATTCCTAGGGAATCCAGAGGCAAGTCCAGGCTAATATGCTCTGAAACAGCAATGGGCAAGGTACATATTCACTTTTTGATCCAGACTATCTACAAACAATGCCTGGATCCCAGGTCTGTCTCTGGGGCAGGGAAGGTTTGGGCCTGACTCTGGCAGAACAGTGAGGGAGGTACTTTGGGTTTTCGACACTTCTTAAATCATCAGAGAGAGAGAGCAAGTGAGCCGCTCATTTTTGCATGCAGAAGCTGCCTCTGGCTTTGTCACAAAAAGATGAACTGCAAGTAATAAAATCAAGATGAAGTTCCGTGTAAATCTTTCTAGCTCACAAAGACTGTCAAAAGTTGAAAGAGATATTAAAGACCATCTCATTCTACCTCCTCATTTTGCATCTGTAAAAACTCAGGCACAGGGTGGGGTATTGAGAAACCTGCCATCTCACAGCTGCTCTGTGGCAGGAATTGTGCCAACTCACTGTGGCTATTGCCATTACACCCAGCATCTTTTGAAAACAGTGAAGGAGAAAACAGTCCTCCCAGCTTCTTCACCTCCCATGACGTTTATTGTTTCCAGCTGTTAAAAATTGGCACTTTTAAAAGTAGGCTGCTCCACCAATCATTAAGGGTCACTGCTGTGGGGAGTGCTGATTTAGAGGCTGGGAAACAGGCAGGTGATTGGAAGCATAATTGCCAGTCTCCTAGCCGGCACCTGGGGATTTCTGTCATTCAAGTCCCTGGGTGTGTGCCCTCAGTAAATACTAACCCACAGTGTCAATTGCTAACTGCAGTCATCTGTTCATTTGCCCTCTGGGGATGGAAAGCTGGAAGAAATGTTATTTCCTAATCTAGTTGGGCTTGAATAGAAAGATGTTTTTGCCTGATGCCCCAATAATTTGTTTTGGGGACCCACATTGCTCTCTAGGATATTGTAAGTCTGTGGCGCCCAACCCCTGAGCCACAGATGGGTACAGTCCCTGGCCCGTTAGGAACCTAGCCACACAGCAGGAGGTGAGTGGCCTGGGAGGTAAGCAAGGGAAGCTTCATCTCTGTTTACAGCTGCTCCTCATCACTCCCATCACCACCTGAGCTCCACATCCTCCCAGATCAGCAGCAGCATTAGATTCTCTTAGGAGCATGAACCCTACTGTAAATTGCGCATAGGAGGGATCTAAATTGTGTGTTCCTTGTGGAAATCTAATGCCTGATGATCTAGGTGGAGCCGAGGCAGTGATGCTAGCTCGGGGGAGCAGTCGCAAATAGAGATTATCAGCAGAGAGGTTGGACTGCACAGAGACCATAATAAATCAATTGCTTGCAGACCCTTATCAAACCTTCCTCCCCCCAGCCTGTCCCTGGAAACACTGTCTTCATGAAACTGGCCAAAAGTTTGGTGATGGCTGTTAGAAGGGACCCGGTTGTAAAGAAAACCTCAGTTTTTGGTTTTGTCTTAGACCTTTTAGTTGCAAGTAATCAAATTAAACTGGCTTAAGCATTAAGAGAAATATGAGGGTAAAGCAGTATCTCAGAAGTCCAAGTGCAGATGGTTTCAAGGTAGCCTGGGAAGCTGCTAGAAACCCAGGGAGTCCACCTTCTCTCTTCTCTGCTTCATCTCTCCTTCTGGAATCAGCTTTCCGTTCTTTTTCTCTGTGGAGTACCTGGGTGAAAGATGATCAATCCCTCAACAACAATCACATTTTACACCTCCTCTACTGAAGAGATTGGCTAAAGTCTGGCCTCAGTCCAAGACCAAATTCCCAGGACAGAGAATTTGGCCCAGCATGGGTCAGGTGCACAGCCTGATCCCATCAAGTGTGTCCAGGATAGGGTGCCTTGGGACAGGCTTAGGTGGGACACTCATCCTCAGGGATGACCAAAGGGCAGTTCTCCAAGAAAGAAGAATAAAGTACAGTGGGCAAACATTGATAAGCTTCAATCAAATTAGTTATCAATATGGAAAAAGTGGCAATGTCCAAGTAGGGGTCCTTTTTTTTTTTTCTTTTTTTTTTTTGTGGTTTTTGCCTGGGGCTGGGTTTGAACCCTCCACCTCTGGCATATGGGGCTGATGCCTTACTCTTTTGAGCCACAGGCACCACCCAGGGTTCTTTTACTTTTCTTGAGACAAGAGTCTCACTATGTTTACCTTGGTAGAGTGCTGTAGCATCACAGCTCACAGCAACCTCAAACTCTTGGGCTTAAGCGATTCTGTTGTTTCAGTCTCCCAAGTAGCTGGAACTATAGATGCCTGCCATAATACCGGGTTAGTTTTTGGTTGTAATTGTCATTGTTGTTTGGCAGGCCTGGGCTGAGTTCAAACCCACCAGCTCCCTGGTGTCGTAGCTACTGACCTATAGGTGCCGAGCCCCAAGTAAGGGTCTTGAAAAACAATCCAAACGATATGGAGATTTCCATTATTTGCCTAACTGCCTGGGTGATAAATGATCTATCATGGAGCTGTCTCTTTTTTAATAGCAGTTTTCTTGCAATTCAACCCCTGTCCTAAACAGGGAAGGCCCATTCAGATAGTCTGAGGAGAGTCTTAATCTTTTATGTGACTAGCATCTTTTCATCCTTTTGTGATGTGTTAGGTAGATACTGAAAATGAAATAAAAAGGTAATTTTAAACTTGAATGTGTTGAGATATATGTATAAGCATATATGCACACTTAACTATATTTTAGACACCAAACCTGCTTCCAAAAAGAATTTGAAGCAACATTTAATAAAAATGTAGGACAAGTATGACTACCGGGCTGTTAACATCAAAAAAGTAAAAGGCAAGTAAAAAACGGGTTGCAGTTGGGGCGGGGCCTGTGGCTCAGTGAGTAGGGCGCCGGCCCCATATACCGAAGGTGGCAGGTTCAAACCCGGCCTCGGCTGAATTGCAAAAAACAAAAAAACAGTCGGGTGTTGTGGGGGGCGCCTGTAGTCCCAGCTACTCGGGAGGCTGAGGCAAGAGAATAAGCCCAGGAGTTGGAGGTTGCTGTGAGCTGTGTGACGACATTGCACTCTACAGAGGGCGATGAAGTGAGACTTTGTCTCTACCAAAAAAAAAAAAGGGTTGCAGCTGAGTAGCGCTGAAGGAGACTTTAATACCTGGCCAGAACTGATGAATAAATTTAACTCTGAACTTTGTGATACTCAAGGCAAATATATATATAAATCAATTGAATTGTTATTATATAAACAATGTCTACTACTGTGGTCCTCAAAACTCAGGGGATCCACAGATCTAAACTATTTTTATAACCACAGGAAGACATTGTTTGTATCTTTCATTCTCATTCTCTCATGAGTATATGGTGGATCACAACTGTATGACAATTTTTCAGATACATGTCTAATACATTTAGGGAGGCAGAACAGTAGTGCAGGAAGGAAGAAAGAAGCATGCTTCTAGGTAAGGCCAGTGCCTGATGTTAGGTGAGACCCAGGACAGGAAAAAAAGTCCAGAGTTCGTAAAAGAGCAGTGCCAAAGAAAATATGAACTTAAGGTTTGATTTTTTTTTTTTTTTCGAGACAGAGTCTCACTTTGTTACCACCCTCGGTAGATTGCCATGGTGTCATAGCTCACAGCAACCTCCAGCTCCTGGTCTCAGGCGATTCTCTTGACTCAGCCTCCCGAGTAGCTGGGACTACAGGCGCCCCCCACAACGCACGGCTATTTTTTTGTTGCAGTTCGGCCGGGGCTGAGTTTGAACCCACCACCCTCAGAATATGGGGCCGGCGCCCTACTCACTGAGCCGCAGGCACCACCCTGAACTTAAGGTTTAAGTGGAACTTAATTTCTTTGTCAGTGTAGTTGGGCTGGAAGGTCAGGGCAGTATCTATAAAGTTCAGGAAGACAGACAAAAATCTATAGTTTCTTTGCTGATTAATGGAGCGATGTTGGGAAGATCATGGTATCATTATTCTGATTTGAATCTGGCTGAACAATAACTTTCCAAAAGTCTTTTTTTTTTTTTTTTTTTTTTGTAGAGACAGAGTGTAACTTTATCACTCTCAGTAGAGTGCTGTGGTATCACAGCTCACAGCAACCTCCAACTCCTGGGCTGAGGCGATTCTCTTGCCTCAGCCTCCTGAGTAGCTGGGACTACCCGTGCCCACCGCAACACCTGGCTATTTTTCCCGTTTTGCAGTTTGGTCAAGGCCGGGTTTGAACCCTCCACCTTCGGTTTATGGGGCCGGCACCCTACTCGCTGAGCCACAGGTGCCATCCTCCAAAAATCTTGATAATGAATCCATTCCAAGACTGATAGAAGTCTCTACTGGCTTATAGTAGGGTTCAATCTCCAGCCACACTCAGTGCAATATTATAAAAGTGATATGCTGGAGAAATATGCTTTTGACACTAAGATAAGAGGGACAGCTTATACATTAAGATGCTAGAACCAGAGTCCAAAAATATTTTGAAAGAATGGGACAATGTGTCAAGTTTAATAAGATAGAATTTAATAGGGAATTACTCCTCACTGGACCCCTAAAAATCACCCAAAGAAGTTCAGGATGTTTAGAACCTTGCATGTTCAAATATAATGAGAATGAAGCAAATAGAAAAATGTACTAAGTAGTGGTCTGGCATGGTGGCTCAGGCCAGCACTTGGGAGGCCGAGGTGGGTGGATTGAGCTTACAGGTTCAAGACCAGGCGAGACCTTGTCTCTAAAAAAAAAAGTAGCTCAGTGGTGTGGCTGGCGCCTGTAATCCCAGCTACTTGGGAGGCTGAGGCAAGAGAATCATGTAAGCCCAGGAGTTTGAGGTTGCTGTGAGTTATGACGCCATGGTACTCTACAAGGGTGAGACTCTGTCTCAAAAAAAAAAAAAAAAAAAAAAGGGCGGCTCCTGTGGCTCAGCGAGTAGGGCGCCGGCCCCATATACTGAAGGTGGGGGGTTCAAGCCCGGCCTCGGCCGAACTGCAAAACAAAAAAATAGCCGGGCGCTGTGGCGGGCGCCTGTAGTCCCAGCTACTAGGGAGGCTGAGGCAAGAGAATCGCTTAAGCCCAAGAGCTGGAGGTTGCTG
>CAUYON010030829.1:0-11035 GCA_963573935.1 Arctocebus calabarensis
GGAAAGACTGGGAGAGAAACGGAGAGAGCTTCTCTCTCCCCACTAGAATTTTCTCCCTCTAACAGATGCCTTAATGCTTTCTGTATTCTTTTCTTTCTTTTCTGTGAATAAATTCTGTCTTACAAAAAAAAAAAAAAAAAAAAAAAGAAAGAAGGGGGAGGTAGGGGAAGGAAGGAGGAGGATAGGAGAAGGCAAGAGAGGAGCAGAAGGGAGGGATAAAACTGAGTTGAGGAACAAGGGTCATAAGCTAAGTATTTTCCTGGTAATTTGACTGGCATTTACATAACACAGTTGGGAGCAGTCAGGACCCTGGCAACGTGCCAGGAGCACTGAGGACTTCAGTACATTCAAACAAAGCCTTTCTCACTTCTTCTTGTTGCCTTTTGCCCATGAACCTTGGGCTGGCACTTAATTAAGAGAAGAGAAGACTATTTTGTTTTCTGTTTAGATGGTCTCTTCATTCTTCTACATGGAGAATCACAAAACCTTTATGATGCATAGAAGATATTACTCCACATTCAGTTAGGGTCATTTTTCAATATCCTCAGTCCAGACCTGAGACCCACTGAGAACGAGTAATTCAGCCTGCTGGGCAAAAAAAATCACAAACTGAAAGAAGTTAGTATCACCACATTCTAAACAAATCTGGCAAAAGTCAGCTTTTTCAGAGTCTTTTTTGTTGGGAAGGAGCAGTGGTGGTGAAGAGGACAAAAGAATGTAAAAGTTTAAACTAATTTTCCCTGTGTTTACTTTGCCGCCTGTGTATTATCTGGATGTTATCCTTTTGCACTCTCTCTTGCGAGCTCTTGCTCTCTTTCATGCATAGAAAGTCTCTCCTGTCATTTCCAACAGAATGAAAGCATCCTGAAACACACATGCACACACTGCTTCTTGTTCCCACTCGCCCTTCCCCTGCCATTTCTCCATCTCCCTGTGCAGCATCCTGACTCCTCTTCCCCAAGTCCTGTTCACTCAATCATCCACTGTGGTTCCATCTATCCCAAAACTGCTCCTCTAAACAAACCCAAGGAACAATACTGTGTCTCAGCGGCTTCTGGCATAGTTGCCCTCACTCCTTTTCTCTTCTATCATGGCTGCCACACTCATCTCTTTTTTACTCACTTTACAACCAATCCTTCTACCTGTCTCTACTGGCCCCTCCTTTAGCAGACCTAACTTCCCTTCTCTCCCTTACATTTCTCTTCCCCTCCCCTCCCTTCCCCCTTCCTTTCCTTCTCTTCTCTTCCCTTCATTTCCTTTCTTTAATTCTTTCTTTCCCATTCTTCATTCTTTCTTGGTACTTGTTCTTAGCACTCATGGGAAGGATGGAGTGACTGTGCTAATAGCTAAAGTCATTTATTTGTCTCAAGAAAAAAAGCCAGGATTCCCAAGGCTCGTTGCTTCTCCATCTACAACCCCTTTAGAGGATCTTGTTCATTGAGTGGCTTTATAAAAACATGGGTCTCTGTGTCAATGACTCCCAAATTTGGAGATCTGACTTTAAAGCCCAGACTCCTATGTACCACTGCCTTCTTATGAGTTGTATACGTAGTTATTTCAAAGATACCCTGGCCAAAAATGTGCCCTTGATCTTCCTCAGTTCACTAAACCCAGCCACAATCAAACCTTTCCAAGCTGCTGTTATTCTCTATCTGAGCAACTGGTACCAACAGGGACTTGGGATTTACTCTTGACCCTGCCCTTCCACATATACATGTACATACACACAGAGAAATCTCAGTACATCCTAAAAGCCCCTCCTCCAAAATACAGCTCTATGTTGTCCACTATTCTTTATCTTCACCAACTTGCACGTGGCACCATCGTCTCTCACCTGAGCTATGGTAAGTGACAATAACGTGCAAACTCGTCTCTCTGTTTCTTCTCTTGCTTGCCTTCTTTCAGTCTCCAAAAGGGAGAGGAAGGATACTTTTACAATGCAGATTGTGTCTGCACCCCACTTAAAACCTTTGAATCGTTTTTTATTGCCCTTTGGAAAAGGTGCCAATTATTTCCACAACTGAGTGGTCTGTATGATCTGGCTTCTGCCTGACCCTCCAGAGGTATCTCAAGTCACACTCTCTCACCATTGCTCATCCACACCATCCTCCCAACAAGTCCTGGAAAACACCAACCTCTTTCACCTCAGAGTCTCTGCACCTGCTGTCATCTGAGGTTTCTCTGTCCTGGCCCAGATGTTCTTTCCTGAATCTTCTGATGACTGGCTCCTAGATGCAGTTTAGGCGTCAGTTTCTTAGAACTCTGCCATTCTTCATCACGGCACCTTTAACAATGTGTACTACGCATAGTGATGGCCAGCCCCTACCATCACCTTTAACCTCCCGGTATCCACATCCAGCTGCACTGCACCAGGGCTGACTCATGTAACCAATGGAGTAGAGAAGACAGGATGGCTCACTTCTAAGATAAGATTATAAAAGAGACTGCAGCTTTCAGCTTACTCTCTCTCTCCTCCCTCCCTCTTGGTTAACTCACTCTTTCCTTGGTACTTGTTCTTAGCACTCATGGGAAGGATGGAGTGACTATGCTAATAGCTAAAGTCATCTATTTGTCCCAAGAATAAAGCCAAGATTCCCAAGGCTCATTGCTTCTCCATCTACAACCCCATCCCAAGGCACATGGTGACCCTGTATAATTACTGGTTATTAACATTATTCTATTATTATTAGAATATTAATATTATTCTATTATTCCAGGGTGGTGCCATGCTATGAGCAGTCCTGTAGAAAGGCCCACATGTTGAAGAACCAAAGCCTCTTGCCAAGAGCTATACAAATGAGCTTGGAAATGGATCCTCCAGCCCAGCCAAGCATTGAGATCTGCAGCCCCAGCCAACATCGTGACTATAACCTCGTGAGAAACTCTGAGCCACAGTTACCACCTAAGCCACTCCTGAATGCCTTACCCTCAGAAGCTGTATGAGATAATAAGGATTTGGTGGTTTAAGCAGCTAAGTTTGGGGACAATTTGTCACTTCACTAAAGAATTGATTGACTCATTGATTGATGTATAATTTATAAACTTATATACATACACACATTATTTTACCTGTTGGTTGCCTATCTCCCCCCACTGGAACATCTAACGTATTCACTTTCATATTATACATGCCTAATATACAGTAGTCACTCAATAGATATTTGCAGAATGAATGACTAAAGTGTCTGTCAATATTTTACTATCAATAAAACATTAATTTATTACCATACTATCTAAAAATAGTTGCATAATCTCAATTAATCTTATGTGGCACCAAGATCCCAGGTGATTTGTTCATGGCTACTCTCCCATGATATTACAGAGCTAGTGTTCCCATGTCTGGGCTTCTGATTCCAACCTTGGTGCTCTTCCATCTGCACACACTGACCTCTTGTCAGTTACCCTAAGAACATGAGCTCCCTCCTTCCGACATCCATGTTCCTGTACAAAGCGTCCAGCATATTGGTGTCCTGAGGCAGCTGCCTCCTGCCCATCCAATCTGTGGCTTAATTCATTAAAGCTACTTGACCCAATATCAACACTGTGCAAAAAAATGTATAGTGTTACATGGCTTTTCTTTCCTCTACCAAAAGTATAAAAGGAAGCACAAATATATTAAGAGTCCCCAGAACATTTTAAACACATTGCCAGCTTCCTCTGAGAACCTCTAACAGTAAGTTTTTTTTCAATCCCTAGACAATCATGATTTTGAATGATAGCAAGTCCTCAAGTACCGTAGGGTGATTTGCCACTGAGCGGCTTATGTGAGAGTCTCCTCTCTCCTGCCTAAGTAAGTCTCAGGAGGAAGAACAAGTGTTTAGCTGATATCCAGACTAAGTAATCCAGAAATGTGTTAAAAACTAAGTTAGAATGTGTTCCTTTGTGCCATTCTTAAGCTAAGTAAAACCCAACTTCATAGAAAGAAAAAGATATCAAATGCATATATCCAATTAATTTGCCATAAAAATCAAGTTTTTGAAATTTTTAGCATCATATATGCTGACAATTGCCATTATCATTTCTCCTGTTCCTATAAGAAAAACTCGACCCAAGATAGAATTATTTTAATCCAATTAGAATCCCACAATTGCTTTCAGGGCACTTTTGGGTTTGTTGCCTCTGAGTCATCATTTACACATAGAAAAAGGGGATAAGAAGGTTTCTGCTTCATGGACTCTTGTTGTTAGGATTAAAGAAGTGGTTAGAAGACTGTCTGGTAGATGGTGACCTTGTATAATTGCTGGTTATTAACATTATTCTATTTATAATTGTTAGTATCTTATTTTTATTTGATTTTTAACATCTTTGCCTATAATAGCATACATATCTGAAAATTTTAAAATTTTATTTTCTCTATATGTGAGATCTACTCAGGACATATATACACACAAACCTCCTCTCAAGGCTACCTAAAGCAAATCATTCCTGTATTTGCAATCATTCATGCACTAAACAAAAACATGATTTTAAAGGATTCCTAGTTGCCCCCTGCCTTCCTATGTTACTTTGCTCAAGTAATGTCTCTAATCTTATACCACCAGAAAATTATATTATCCCTGGCATTGGAGTGAAAAGTTGATAGTGATTACAGGACTCAAGAACTAACAAGTGATTTATGTCTTTGTTCCAAAGGTGCTGGGTATAAGACTTGGCATTGTCCTTATTCTGTTCCCTGAAGGTAGAAAGAAGTCAAGGAAATAAGCATCCTTTGCCTGAATGTCTCCAATCAAGTTTAGTCCCTGAGTCATTTCCAAGATAAAATCTAGATTGCCTTATCTCATACAGACCTTGAGATGAGAAGGTATATTTATAAAACAATGAAAATTTTGTAGCTGATTGCCAGATGTGATCTTTTATATGAATTTCTTTTCTCATGATCAGTATTTTTCTCCCCAAGATTCCCATCACTTCCAGATAGACAGTCGAATAAAATCTCGTTATATAATAGAGTAAATCCATTTCACCTGTAATAGAAATCCATTTCCTATGCCTCATGAAAGGAAAATTTTTGACGTTTTATATGTAGTTGTTGATGTATGAAATGAATACCTCCAACAGAAATGATTGAACATAACCATAATTGAGATTGTTCAAAAAGAGGGCAGTGCCTGTGGCTCAAAAGAGTAGGGTGCTGGCCCCATATACCAGAGGTGGTGGGTTCAAACCCGGCCCTGGCCAAAAACTGCAAAAACAAACAAAAAAAGATAGTTCAAAAAGAGAAGCAAAAAGCACTTTGTGGTAGAATGTATCTTACCAGACCAGGATTTTACCTCAAATAGTCTAACTCCAAAGAGTGTATTTTTTAACTCTATTCCACTAGACTCCAACTACCATCTCCTTGGTAAAGACTTAAGATTCTCTAGCTCTCCCTCTAGCCTCCTCCTTGACCTTCCAAGTGGACAGTTCTAACAGCCTAGCAGGCATTTGTACTTGAACATTTGATAGAATACCTCAAACCTACCTGCTAATCAATCACTCTTGCCGCAATTTTCTGTAATACTTCGGACAGACCACCTTCACATCCTTATCATACTGCAATTTTATGTACCAATGTATCAATCTCATTTTCTAGGAAGAGAGTATCCAGAATGCAGAGATCTTTGGAAAGACTATATGTTCTAGGGCCAGGTGCAGTGGCTCATGTCTGTAATCCTAGCCCTTGGAAGGCCGAGGTGGGTGGATTGCCTGAGCTCACAGGTTTGAGACCAACCTGAGCCAGAGTGATAACCTGTCTCTAAAAAATAGCCAGGCTTTGTGGCGGGCAACTCTAGTCCCAGCTACTCAGGAGACTGAGGCAAGAGAATCACTTGAGCCCAAGAGTTTGAGGTTACTGTGAGCTGTGATGCTATGGCACTCTACCAAGGGAAACATAGTGAGACTTTGACTTAAGAAAAAATCTGTACATTACCAGTTTTAACATATGACAAGTATTTGGCAAATGTGTACTGAACAAATATCTGATGTAGTAACAACAATTATGACTCAGATTAGCAAAGATGTAGCACTAACAAACAGAGTGGGGTCAGGCTAGAGTAGGGTATAGAAGGGTATTAGAGACCAGAGAATAGAATAGTCATTATTACAGGTCTCTGACCTACCTTTAGCACATACCTGAAATTTGGGGGTTAAATCATATTAAGCGCCAAATTGTCATCACCGTCCTCATCATTTTTATGACATTCCTCTTGGCAACAGATTTTGCCAAGCTATGGGAGAATTTCATGTTCAAAGTCTCAATGAAACCTGATACTACTTCTTTTGCAAATGGGTCAAATATCAAGCAACAGAGAGAGGGTCAGAGTCATAAAAGTGAACCAAGATGGTTTGGCCCCTTGGAGTCTCTATAAAGTCAAAAACATCCCAGCATGTTGAGGCAGCCAAGGATGCCATCTCCAGAGCTTTATATCTAACTATCCCACAGCTCTAGGGCTTTTCTGCAGAACTGCACAGAAAAAGATTCATCCTGGTTGAAAGAAAGTACTATTCCAACTCAACAGAACCTCCTGATTTAGAAGAGCATGCAGATTCACAAACAAGGATTGTGTCAAAGGTCCTATAAATAGGGTGACCTTGGAACCTATTTTCCAAACTGAGACACTTTTGAAATGGAACACTAATAATAAATACACTGAGACAACAGCATAAACCAGGGCTGTCCTAGGCACACAAGGGCATGATGAGTTTATCCAAGCAGTGGGGAAAGACACAAGGGATTTCAGAGTATGTATACAAACTTTGTCCTTGTGCAATCCGTACTAATGAACAGACACAGAGAGGTCTCTGTCAGTTAACCCTACTAACTCGGTTTCTGCTAAATGCAGACACTTTAGATCATCATCAAACTTATTCTGAATACTTCATCCGTCAATACTTTTGAATATTTGGGGAGAGAGGCGTGATGGATTTTGACCAGTCAATATATATCTTCTCTATCCAATTATTCACTCATCCTTTCAGCAAACTTTTGTTGAGCATCAAGTATAATTTGGGAACTAATTAAAGCTCTAGACAGGGCAATTACAAAAAAGAATGAAAAAAGTCACAATGCTAATAGGTGAGAGATACACGAAACCAAATAATTACAGTACAATATGTTTAAATGCCAAAAAGCACATATTTCCCAAGAAGGCATACATGACTAGTTAAAATTCTTGAGGCTGCTGGCATCTCTCATTACACTATGGCATTTTATTCTGTGATGTGAAACCCAGGTAAATTGTCATTCTTCTTTGCCTTGCTTTTCTTACTGAGGTCTATTTGTATCTTAGTTCACAACATGTATTTAAGATTTATAAAATTACATGTGTTTAAATATCTTCCATAATTCAGGTTGCTAACTAAAAAAGAACTCCCCTCTTTCCTCCCTTTCTTCTAGCTTTAAATTACATGGTTCTGTGATTCGCCTTGGCCTTTTATTCCACAAGAATAAAGCTTTGCTTTGCAGGAGTACTTATTAAGAAAGTATGACCACCTCAGCCAAATTGAAAAACACACCACACAAGTTTGAGTGAGAAGCCAGATGAATGAACTATCTGCAATTCCCCTTCACTTCAAGACTGCTGAAATGCCTCAGTTGCAAGGTGACACTTGTATGAACTTCTCTTCACAAGAATTCAGAATTCTTTTCGGTAGAGCAGATCAATTTTCTTCTGAAAGTTGCTACATGTGCTTCTATTTTCCCCACTGGTTTTAGAAGTAATTAACACCCCCAGGTTTTATATTTACCCAGCTATCTAAGGATTGTGTATACATATTGGCTCATGTATCTGACTTCCTTTCCCTTCAAGTCAAGAAACCTTTCCAAACAGGTATGTTTACCTGAGAAAAGCGGACAATGAAATTAGTTCATGCAGCTAATGTGTTGTACTATTTCCCCCATTTTGCATGTGGCAAAGTAAAATTTGGTGGACATCTGTGAGATCATCTGCCCACGGACCCCCTCCATTTCCTCCTGAGATCCTAATTCCTTGCATTCTTCTCCCTTAACCTCAGTCCTCAAGGCAAATCTGGGAGTCATATAGTCTCACCTGACTTTACCCTTGGCCATAACTGACAGGCCCAGAATGGGCATTGACCCAAGCTGAGCCAATCATATCACCCTGCTCCCTGCCCAAACCATCAGCTTCGCCAAAGCCAGTTGGTTTGGGGTAGGTACTGGCCAGTCTTGGGGCCAACTGAAGTCCTTCAGGATTATCTGAAAAGTGCTACAATAAATTGTCCCTATCTGGCAAAAGAAGTCATAACATGTAAAATCTATCTATATTTGTATTCAGAGCACTTGAGAGTTCCATGCCCTTGCTCCCAGTGAGTTACCAATTTTATAATTAATAAAATCTTTTAAGAGTTTTGCTACTATTTTTTGCAGAAGATGAATTATGTTGTTATTTTAATTTGTACTTCCTGAACATTAATAAGGTTGAGTTTCATCTCACATGTTTATTGATTTTCTTTTTCTATGTATTCCTTGCTCATATACTTTGTGTCTTTTATATTGAGATGTGGATCTTTTTATTCTATTGATTTGTAGATGTTCTTAATACTTTATGCATATTAACTTTTTCTCAGCTTTATATGTTAATTTTCTACAATTACAAAATAGAGATTTTCATAACTAGAATTCAGCTAAATACTATTTGGGAGAGACATACTTAAACTAAATAATAGAGAAAGGTTAAAAATATAAAGATGGACATATATACCAAGAAAGTGATAACAATAACAAACCTAACTTAACAAAATAAAATCATTCAAGGTAAAATTCAAAACAAAAAAATAAGAATAAACAGGCAAAAAGATTATGTTGGCTTTGATAAAAGTAACAATGCACAAAGAAAATGTAAGGATGAAAGACAGTGAGCCTTTATAGTATGTTAATGGCCATGCACTTAACCACGTAGTTTAGAAATATAGAAAACAGAAAAAACAATCCTGCAGGGAGACCTTAAAACACTTGCTCTAAAATCAACAGATCATTCAGAGGTTCTGAATACCAACTATCATGCCAGGTCTAAGGGATAGCTATAAAATTTTATACACAAAAAAAAGATAATATATGTAATTTTTTTCTCAAATACCCCTGCCATAATTGTTGGGGGAAAATATCAAGCCAAAAAGTCGAACCTCTTTAAATTTTACAAACAAGAAATTATGCTGAGTATAAATTCTGTGCATAATAAAATAAAAATAAGCAATAACATTAAAAGGTAAATAAGTAATATCTATGTTATTTGGAAATTTTAAAACTCTCTTCTAAATGATTATTGGATGAAAAAAGAAATCACAATGGAAACTACAGATTAATTAGAAATGGATGACAAAGACAGCAATGTATCAAATTCTGAGCACTTGAGAGTTCCATACCCTTGCAGTTGTGTATTTGTGTATAAAAATACCTTTATCACTTAAATACACTTAGTTAAAAATAAAGACAAAAAATAAACTTAAAAGCTTATGCATTCAAACTTCTGAATGCTTTGAGCAAGTTTTTCTGAAGTATAAATAAATTAAATCAAAACAAAAAATAAATAAAGAGAAAGAAACATAGTAAATAAAATATAAAACAAAGCTTCCTTTTAAAGGCCAGTGTAGGAGACAAATTTTATATGTAAAAAAATAGAATTGACTTGAACATCATTAGAAATAAATAGATAGCCAGGATGCATAAATAAATTTTAAAATATAAATTTAAAAGATGGTTTTCTGGGAAGATATATATTATCAAAATAAAATCAAGAAAATTTAGAAAACTTGAATAAATTACCCTCCACAGAAGAAAAAATTTACTGAACAGATTGTAAACTTTATAACAAGTCTAAGTAATTTTTTACAGAAATTTTATAAAACCTTCAAATGAAGAGACTCTATTATAATGATTCCAGGGCACAGGAAGCTCATCAATAATTCATTTGATGAGGCAAGTATAATATAATCCTAGTATTAAAACTGAGTAATTATAATACAAAGTGGAAAACTATGAGCTTTTTTCTCTTGTGAGCAAATTTTTTTTTTGAGACAGAGTCTCACTTTGTTGCCCTCCATAGAGTGCAGTGCTGTCACAGCTCACAGCAACTTCAAACTCTTGGGCTCAAGCAATTCTCTTGCCTCAGCTTCCTAAGTAGCTGGGACTACAGATGCCCACCACAACACCCAGCTAATTTTTTTGTTATTGCTGTCATTGTTTTAGCAGGCCCTAGCCAGGTTCGAACCCACCAGCCCTGGTGCATGGGGCTGGCACCCTAACCACTGAGCTATGGGAGCTGAGCCAGTGAGCAAAAATTTTAAAACAGCACCAACTCAAATTCAATAATGTGTAAAAAATATTATTCATCAAAACCAAGGAGAGTTGATTCCAGGGACACAATGATGGCTATGCATTTATTTAAATATGAATTAATATTAACAAAACTAAGGAGAAAAATCATGCATATCCAGAGCATGTGAAAAAAAATATGCACATTTTAAGACAGGAAAAAATGATTAAAATTGTAATACCCAATATATACTGATAACATTTGTTACCTTGTACATTGTAGCTTGTATCTCTTGTAAATGCAGAAATCAGACATGATTTGAGTATTACAATTTTAATACAATTTTTTTCCTTTCTTAAAATGTATATACAGAAAAGCAAGTATCCCATGTACTCACCACTAATTTGAAACTAACAGATGAACAACTACAGGCCCTCATTAAATTTGGGAAGAAGGAAGTGGGATTTGGTGGGCTCCCACCTATCTGGTACAATGTAGGGATTAGGGCACATCACTTGCCTGAGGGACTCAAGTACAACTGGGACTATACCTTACAAACATAGCCAACATAGCCTAATCATATGTACCTTTATATTAATATAGAAAATGTGTATACATTTTTTAGCATCCTTTACATTAAGTCATTACAATGCACCAAGCACTCTTCTAGACAGTAATGAGCAAAGCAGAAGAGGTCTCCACCCTCAGAAAGCTTATATGCTAGTGAAAGAAGATAGACAACCAACAAATAAATAAAATATAAAATATGTCATATTCTTGCCCCA
>CAUYON010030836.1:0-12349 GCA_963573935.1 Arctocebus calabarensis
GCGCCTGTAGTCCCAGCTACTAGGGAGGCTGAGGCAAGAGAATCACTTAAGCCCAAGAGCTGGAGGTTGCTGTGAGCAGTGTGACGCCACAGCACTCTACCCAGGGCGATAAAGTGAGACTCTGTCTCTACAAAAAAAAAACAAAAACAGAAGTTTTTGAAAAATGAATGACTAGTCTCAGTTTGCATTGAGAGAATTCTCAGGAGTTTGGTATGATGTTCTGGATCCTCTCTCCCACCCCATCATTGTTTTTTTGAGACAGAGTTTTACTTTTTCACCATCAGTAGAGTACTGTGATGTCATAGCTCATTGCAATCTCCAACTCTTGGGCTCAGGCAATTCTCTTGCCTCAGCCTCCCAAGTAGCTGGGACTATAGGCGCCTAGCTGTTTTTTAGAGACAGGTTCTTGCTTTGGCTCAGACTGATCTCAAACCTGTGAGCTCAGGGAATGCCACCTCAGCCTCACAAGTGCTGGAATTACAGGCGTGAGCCATGGCACCCAGCCCATGCCCCAACTTTCTATTAAAAATTTTAAGTTAGGACGGCGACTATGGCTCAAAGGAGCAGGGCTCCAGCCCCATATGCTGAAGGTGGCAGGTCCAAACCCAGCCCTGGCCAAACGCTACACAAAAATAAGTAAATATATTAAATAATTAAAAAAATTTAAATTAATAAAAATGCTGAAAGAATAGAATTATGAACAGCTTTATTCTTGCTACCTAGAGATTGAGTGTTCAGTAACCGTTTGTCAGAATTCTCCAAATTGTCTCTGGTAAGGGTCATCCATTACATTTGACTGTACTATCTACTTAGTCAATCAAAAAGAATCTTCTCATCTTTATTTCTGCAATATCATATAGTTTTGAAGTGATCAGAACAGTTGTCATATATTTCGCATTCTGGATTTGTTTTATCATTTCCTTTTGTTGCCTGCCTTTTGAAGTTCCTTTCTTTTTTTTGAGACAATTTCACTTTGTTGTCCTAGGTATATGGGGCCAGCGCCCTACTCACTGAGCCATAGGTGCCGCCCTGCTGTTAATTCTTCATTGGCTATTAATGCTTGATCATACACTTAATCCAAAATTTATATCCAAAATATTTATACTGACATCTTAATTTCAGTAATAAGTAAACTAGTTAAAAAGTTTTATAAGTTGAAGTTTAAGATGTTTATAAAAAAAGTAATATATTTGAGGAAGTGGAATTGAAAATAGAGCTGAGTAATAGTTCATTCAATTGGAGTACATATTTTTAAAATGTGTTTAGTGGAATTTGGGATAAAGTTGTTTGCACATTTGTGTGTATTCAGCATGCTGAATAACAAGGGTTTAAGGGAAGGAGCCAGTCTTTTTATTTCAGTTTTATAACTTCTACATCAAAAGATAAGAGTGCCTGAGAGATCAGTCCTATTAAATATTGCTGTTAATTTTGTACTATGCCTCATTTATAAATTAAACTTTATTATAGGTATAGGAAAAAACATAGTGTTTATAGGGTGTAATACTGTTGATGGTTTCAGGCATCCATTGGGGGTCATAATGTATCCCCTGAAGGGAAGGGGCTGATGTATATATGTATGTGTATAAGTACCTGTTTATTTGGGGCCTTCCTAAATAGAATGGTATTGGATAAAAGGTCAAGAAACTTCTTTTACATTTTTTTTTTTTCTTATTTCATTATAGAGCCATATAGTCCTAACTTTAAAAACATAGCATACAAAACATTGTTCATAAGGAACTGCATGGAGCACAGTCCTAGAGTTCTTACCTTCCACTTTCTGCCTTGCCACCAAGTCATACTCAAAGGAAGCCAGTTACATCATTTTTTATATTTTATTTCAGAATATTATGGGAGACAAATGTTGGTTACATACGTTGTTTTCTACCATTAGGGTCAAGTTATAAGTGTGCCTATCACCAGATAGTATACATTGTATCCATTAGGTGTGAATTTATTCATCTCCTACTCTGCCTCCTATCTACTTGATTTTTGATGAGTATTATTTCTGTAAGAGTTGTTTCATTAGTTCCAGTTTAATAGTGAATAAATTTGATGTTTTTTCATCCTTATGATAATTCACTTAGAAGAATGATCTCCAGTTCCATCCAGGTTAATATCATATGTATTAGTTCACCTTTTTTCCTGGCATACATAGACCACATTTTATCAATCTACTCATGTGTTGATGGACACTTGGATTGTTTCTACAATTGTGAATTGTGCAGCTGTAAACATTCAAGTGTAACAAGAACAAATTGGGAGGCTTCAATTTATTAGTCTTAAAGCTATACTGCAAGGCTGTAGTATCCAAAATAGCATGGTACTGGCTGGTGTAAGAGCAGAGGCATAGACCAATGGATCAGAACAGAGGATACAGTTATAAAACCATCCTCATATTGCCATCTGATATTTGACAGAGCAAATGAAAACGTCTACTCAAGGGAAGAATTCCTATTTGATAAATCGTTCTGGGAAAATTGGATAGCCACACATAGAAGACTGAAACAGGATCCGCACCTCTCATTCATCATCCACAAAATTAACTCAAAATGGATAACTTAAAGGATAAATTCTAGAATAATTCTGTTTGCAAGCTATGTATTCTATAGTGGGCTGATAAAAAGAATCTACAAAGAACTTAAGCAAATCAGCTTGCTTTCTCTCTTTTCTCTCTTTCTCTCTCCTTATAGTCTCAAGCGATCCTCTTCAGTAGCTGGGACTACTGGAGCCCACCATGTAACACTTGGCCAGTTTTTTGGAATTTTTCTTTTTTTTTTTTAAAGTAGAGATGGGGTCTCATTCTTGCTCAGGTTGGTCTCAAACTCCTGAGCTCAAGGGATCCCTTCCCCTGAGCCTCCTAGAGCAGTAGGAATACAGGCATGAGCCACTTCGCCTGTTAATTTGGTATTAACAAAATTAAGGATGTAGTTTTATGATCTAAACTTTGGTGTATTACTATTCCTCTGTTTTACTGTATATTCCCTTCTTTTGGTTTTGACTTTATTTCTATATGTTTTAGGTCTTCGAATCAATGGAGAACTAATCACTGCCTACCCGCAAGTGGTGGTAGTGAGAGTACCAACCCCTTGGGTGCAAAGTGATAGTGACATCACTGTTCTGCGCCATCTGGAGAAGATGGGGTGCCGGTTGATGAACCGACCTCAAGCTATCCTGAACTGTGTTAATAAGTTCTGGACATTTCAAGAGTTGGCTGGCCATGGCGTTCCTCTGCCAGATACTTTCTCTTATGGTGAGATCACTAATGTGAATGTGTTGCTAAATGTTAGGGTACTGGTAGTTTTAAAAGTCATACTGAAGTAATAGGGTAAACTTAAGAATGTGAAGGAGGTTCTCTGTGACTTTCCGTTTTAACAAAAACTGGGCAGAATTATGTCTTAAGATTGGTTGTACAACATGGGGTGGGATAGGGATAGCAAACTTTTACTCTAAGGGGCCAGATTATAAATATGAAGAAGAATATTGGCTTTATAGGCCTTAAATTCTCAGTGGTGATCCTCAGTTCTGCTGTTGTAATATGAAATCTGCTATAGATGATGCTTGAACAAATGACTGTGGCTCTGTACCAATAAAATCTTTATTATGAAAATAGGCACTAGGCCAATTTGACCACAGGCAGACCCTAGTTTGCCAGCTACTGAGGTGAAAAATAATAGAATTTGGTGACATCTTTAAGTTGTATTTTTGTTACCATTTTCATGTTTTTGAGAAAATGACACTTGTCAATAGCTTAATACTCATAAATGTAATGAAAATATCACAGCAGTGCCAGACTTCAAGTGCTTACTCTGCAAGTGTGATATTTTTATTTGATCACATAAAAATAGCAAACAAGTCACAATTGGCATAGGTTACAAGGCTATGCTTTGAGTAGCACTGCTCTAGATAGTGTTGTGCTGGTATATTTCCTGCCGTTCTAGTTTTTCTGGTTTGGAAAAGATTAGACTTAACTATATAAATCAGGACGGAGTTACCCATTTACAGAATTAAATGCCGAGTAGAATGCCTAGAGACTTAATGAAGCTTTGAAAAGAAACTCCTGTTCTCTGACTCTGTGTGTGTGTGTGTGTATTTTTTTTTTTTAGACAGAGTCTCACTTTGTCGCCCCTTGTTAGAGTTCTGTGTTGTCATAGTTTACAGAAACCTCAGACTATTGGGCTCAAGTGATTCTCTTGCCTCAGCCTCGCAAGTAGCTGGTAGTGTAGGTGCCCACCACAACACCTGGCTGTTTTTAGAGACAGGGTCGCAAGCTAGCTCAGGCTGGTCACAGTACTGGGATTACAGGTGTGAGCCATCATGCCTGGTTCAAGATGTAAATATTTTAAAAGGAACCCACCAAGACTTGGTGACACGTATACATGCACTTGCTGCTATTAGCAGTTGCCCCAAGAAGAAACAGAATTATTTAATATAAGTAACTAGAGAGTTCTTTTTAAGGCTTTTGGGATATTACACCTTGTATCATGGTTCAACAATTTTGATTTTATGGGAATGGAAAAGGAAGAACACGTTAACTAAATTAGCAAATACTACCTTTGTTCTAATGATGGATGAAAATTTGTCGACTGAATCATTGTAATTTTGCTAAGCTGAAAATTAATTCGTACTGCAGTTCTTTAATGAACTTTTTCCTGGTTTAATTTTTCCCTGTTCTTATGCTAATTTTTACAGTTACCATTTGTTTTTACCCTAATCTGACTATTATGTTATCTGTTCCTGGGCAATAAAAGTAAGAAGCAAGGCTTAATGCATGGATGCTAAATTACTTTAGTGTAGAAAGAAGGAACTTCAATAAATAATAGAGATAAGAAAAATTGGTGTGTGTTTAGTAATAAAGGGTAGATGTGTGTTTGCAGCATCTCTTTAATCTTGGGCAAGTTTTCTCAACTAGCTCACTCTTTCATTTCTTACTCTAACCAGAGAACTGGATATAGCAAAGTAAATCTTGGGGCTTTTATTATTTGTCTTATAGAGGAATAAGGGAGAAAAGTAGGAAAAATGATAAACAATTAGGGTGCTCAGTTTAGCTGAAAGATTTTATTTTGTTAAGTTGGAAATCAGAATATGTATAGTTTGATAGCTGTTATTCATTTTAAAAGGTGTGGTTTTAAATGATAATTCAGTGATATTTTCAACTTTTATAAAAAACAAATTGTATCCATCAGGCTCTTTTACCTCCCTTGTGTTGTTGTCTATAGAAAAAAAAAATCAATCACAAAACATTTCTACTGTTTTTCTTAAATTCTTTTTTGTTCATTCTTGAACCAGGTGGCCATGAAAATTTTGCTAAAATGATTGATGAAGCAGAAGTACTGGAATTCCCAATGGTAGTGAAGAATACACGGGGTCATAGAGGTGTGTGAGTTGTTGCTGTAGTACATAATTTTGAAATTACTCTTGCAAATTAATGTGGGTGGTTTTGAAACAGAGCTTCTGAAGAATAATTAAAGGGTTCATAATAACCTCAGATTTACAGAAGGCTACTATGTATGTGTGTTGTTCAACTTGACTGGAAGCTGTTCTGTTTTGGGGTTATCCCAGAGATTTTTAACATGCATACCTAACTTAAACTCACGTTAATGTTTCTGTCTTCCTCCTCAGTAGTACAAGGAGCTTATTGGTCACCAACTCCAGCCATTCCCCTCTGAGTTTATAGAATTTGAGGACTTAAATGTATAAGGCAAAACAATAAAACTTTTTCTCATATAGTATATGAAAATATCTTTATGACTTTGGATTAAGGAAGAAATTTTAAGGCATAAAGCAATACATAAACATGGGTTATTGCCTTCACAGGAATGGCGGGGTCAGAGTTCAGCCGGGACTGTTGACTGGATTCTTCATATTTGGCTTTTCCATTATAGTAATCAGGAGTCTCCGGCCTCCTATAGTGAATGCTACAGTGAACAAAGAAACCATGACATTTTATGACTTGCTCTCCAAAATTATACAGATTTCTTTTGTTATATTCTATTGGTTGGAGCCATCACAGCCCTCCTAGATTCAACCAGAACGTGACAAATTCTGTCTCCTTCCTCCTCTCCACTTGCACTATAGGAGGAATTTATGATCATACATTAAGAACAGCCACTTTCATTGTCACAAAAATAGGCAAATGGAACAGTCAAGAATTCAGAAATAAATAACTGTGAACAATAACATGTTGTTATGTTACTATGTACTAATACAGTATGTCCTTTTAATACAGCATATATAATAATATATAACGTTTTAATTCAGAGAGAAAAAGTTTTGCTAATATATGAGGCTGGCATTACTGGCTAACCTTTGGAGGAATACAAATCTAGATTTCCTTACAACATACACCGAAATATAATTTACTGTTAAAATTTGGGGATTAGGAGGATGGTTTAAAGAAATTATTAACCTTGTCTTTATACAATTTTGATTGTCGCACTAATTACCATAACTAAATTACTTTGGTTAAAACAAGGAAATTTTTTTAAAAAGAAATAAAGTACAAAAATATAAATGGCTATGAAATAGCAAACTGGAACATGAGAAGATTCAGGCACTAGGTCTCAGCTACCTACACTTGATGACTTTTCTGTAGTTTTTATTTTATTTTTCTCCAATTACAGGCAAAGCTGTTTTCTTAGCTCGAGATAAACACCATTTGGCTGATCTAAGCCATCTTATTCGACATGAAGCTCCATACTTATTCCAGAAGTATGTTAAAGAGTCTCATGGACGAGATGTACGTGTCATTGTTGTTGGAGGTCGTGTGGTTGGCACCATGTTACGTTGTTCAACAGATGGGAGGATGCAAAGCAACTGCTCACTAGGTAAAAAGAATGCAAATGTCTTTCTGGTATGCAAAGTAGTAGTGTAACTTGTCCAGTGAACATTCATAAATGTATAACTGCAGATCTTTTTTACTTAATAAGTTGAAAAACTTTTTTTTTTTTTTTTTGAGACAGAGCCTCAAGCTGTGACCCTGGATAGAGTGCTGTGGCATCACAGCTCACAGCAACCTACAATTCCTGGACTCAAGTGAGTCTCTTGCCTCCGCCTCCCAAGTAGCTGGGACTACAGGCGCCCGCCACAACGCCCAGCCATTTTTTGGTTGCAGTCGTCATTGTTGTTTGGCGGGCCTGGGCTGGACTCGAACCTGCCAGCTCAGGTGTATGTATGTGGCTGGCGCCTTAGCCCGTTGAGCCAGACGCTGAGCGAACATTTTTAATTTTTCACACGTAAATATGATTTGTAGACATACCATCAGTGTATGTAATAAATAGTTTTGCGTTTTTTCCTAGTAATGAATTAGATTTCACCAAATCATAATAAATCTGTTTCGCCCAGGCTCAGTTTTTTTTTTCATTTCATTTATTTATTTATTTGTTTTTTATTTCTTGAGACAGAGTCTCACTATGTTGCCCTGGGTAGAGTGCTGTGGTGTCACAGCTCATAGCAACCTCCAACTCTTGGGCTTAAGCGATTCTCTTGCCTCAGCCTCCCAAATAGCTGAGGCTACAGGCACCTGCCACAATGCCCGGCTATTTTTGTTGTTGCAGTTGTTGTTTAGCAGGCCTGGGCTGGGTTCAAAACCACCTGCTCCAGTGTATGTGGCTGGCATCCTAGCTGCTGAATTACAGGCGCTGAGCCACCCCTAGTCTCAATTTGTAACCTAATTCATACATGTATGAGATGTCTGATTAGAGTTAAGAGTCCCTTTTTGATTATACACTTTTGTGTATAATTGGAGTTTGTTAAGCTGCATCTTAACCCATTTTAGCCATTGGTTCAAACAAGTTGCTGATTTTGATTTACTTAAACATATATTTTTTTGGCTCGGGGCCTGTGGCTCAGCGGGCTAAGGCGCCAGCCCGGGCCCGCCAAACAACAATGACGGCTGCAACCAAAAAAAATGGCCCGGTGTTGTGGCGGGCGCCTGTGGTCCCAGCTACTTGGGAGGCGGAGGCAAGAGACTCGCTTGAGCCCAGGAATTGGAGGTTGCTGTGAGCTGTGATGCTATGGCACTCTATCCAGGGTGAAAGCTTGAGGCTCTGGCTGGAAAAAAAAAATAAATATATATATATATTTATTTTTTTTCAGCTCTCTTACTGATGAAATACGTTAGCACTTAGTCTGTGGGTTTTTCTTTTCTGTTTTATACAACTGTCATAGTAATTTTATCCAGGTCATGGCTTTGTGTACCATTTATATGCATCTTATTTTCAAATTTCTAATTTCAGTTTATGTTTTTCTCCTAAACTCCAGACTCTCATAAAAACTTCCTACCTGAAACTGGTTTTGTTGATTCTTTAGTCAAAATGATTAACTGATTATCCCAGCACTAATTATCGAATAGTCTGTTTATCACTGATTTGTAATGTATTGAATTTCCATATAGGCATTGCTCTGTATTAGGGTCCTTTTGTCAGTTGCACTTTTCTATATGAATTTCTGTCTTTATTCGTTTCGAATTATGCCAGATATCTGACAGAGCAAGGAACCCTTCTGTCTTGTTTGTCAAAATTGAATGCCCTCATTACATTATTCCTAGGAGGCTTTTTTAATGATGAGTATTTTCCTATATTTGGTTGTTAAGAAAAATAGCAGGCTTGGCGCCTGTGGCTCAGTGGGCTGGCAGGTTTGAATCCAGCCCAGTCCCACCAAACAATGACGACTGCAACCAAAAAATGGCCAGGTGTTGTGGCGGGCGCCTGTAGTCCTAGCTACTTGGGAGGCAGAGGCAAGAGACTCACTTGAGCCCAGGAATTGGAGGTTGCTGTGAGCTGTGATGCCACAGCACTCTATCCAAGGTGACAGCTTGAGGCTGTCTCAAAAAAGGAAAAGAATAGAAAAGAAAAGTATCAATTAACATGTCTAGTGATGGTACTATAGTAAATGCTTTCTGTGTATTTACCTCTTTATTCTACACAGTCTCTGTGGAATAGATAGTTATTACTCCTTTCTTTTTTTTTTTTAAACATTTGAGGAACCGAGACACAGAACAGTCAAGTAATTTGCTCAAGATAATAGATGTCATAAAGGGTGTAACTGGACCGCACATCCAGTACTGACAGCTTCACTACTACATTTTGCTACTTCTTGAATATCTTGGCTCCAAAATTGATCATCTAGATTTTCAAATGAACGTCATGAATTTAACTTTTTTTTTTTTGCAGTTTTTGGCCAGGGCTAGGTTTGAACCCGCCACCTCTGGCATATGGGGCCGGCACCCTACTCCTTTGAGCCACAGGCACCGCCCATGGATTTAAATTTAAATTTTTTAAACTGTTAAGCTCGATTCCTCAGTCTCTTTAAGTAACAACACGATCTTAAAAAAAAAGAAACCCACTAACATGATCTTAGTTATGTAAAATTACACATATATACCTGGCAGATAACTGTAGTTATCCCAGGAAATCAACTATCAAGCTATTTTTTGCAAATTCAGTCTGCCCTCCCTATCACAGTATTCAGACAATCATGGGAAGGAAATAGGTAGTTGTGGGAGCAGTGCATGTGGCTCAAGGAGTAGGGTGCCAGCCCCATATACTAGAGGTGGTAGGTTCAAACCTAGCCCTGGCCAAAAAAATATAATAAATAAAATAAAAAATTAAAATAAAATAGGTAGTTGTATAGGTACTGAATATGTACAAACTTTTTTCCTTGTCATTATCTCCTAAACAATACAGTATAGCAACTATTTTTGTAGTGTTTATATTGTATTAATATAAACTTAAGATGATTTCAAGTATGTGGAACGATTATCGGTTATATACACATACAATGCATAAAAAATACTATTTTATGTAAAGAACTTGAGAGTCCATGCATTTTTGTATTCATGGAGTATCATGGAGCCCTGTGTATAATGAGGGATGACTACTGCTTTGATATTTTCTGTGACAACTTTTTGTTGACTTGAGAAATTTTAAGTAGCTTTTACACCACACAGTTTTATGATGTTATTTAAATGTGATTCTTTCCCTTTTTTTTGTAGAGACAGTCTCATTTTATCACCCACGGTAGAGTGCCTTGGTGTTACACAAGTCACAGCAACCTCCAACTCCTAGGCCCAGGTGATTCTCTTGCCTCAGTCTCCCAAGTAGCTGGGACTGCAGGCGCCCACCACAACGCCTGGCCATTTTTTGTTATTGTTGTTGTTGCTGCAGTTTGGCTGTAGCTGGGTCTGAATCCGCCACCCTAGGTATATGGGACTGGCACCCTACCAGCTGAGCCACAGGTGCCGCCCTCCCTCCTTTTTTCTGAACTTTTGTTCTTTCACCCTACCATATACATCCATACCATTACTGATTTCCAATTTATTTTTACTTTTTACTGTTGTGAACAATAATCTTACATTCTTATGAATATATTATACTTTTTTTGCATAGTGTTGCTTTTGTCTTCATGAGTCTCAATATTAGTATTACTGGATCAAAATATATATTTTTTTAATTTTAATAGATGTGACCAGAATATTTTTCAAAAGACCCTAACTTTTTGTTCTTAACTTGCACTGCATTGCAATAAAATACCCTTTTACCTCTTTTCCTATCAGTGCTGGTACTGAAATTTTTGTTTGTTTTTTCCCCAATTGTATGAGATTTAGATGACTGTTATTTTGATTTGTATTTTCCTGACCATTAATGATTATTTTTTTATAGTTTATTCCTCATTTCTATTTATTTTGCTTTTTCATTATATTTGTTCACTTTTAAATTAGGCAGTTTTCTTTTTTGTTTAGCATTTCTGACTAGGAGCCACTAAATGCCATTAGATCCCCTTCTAAATGTTAATTAAACGACCAAAAATGCCACCATGCAATTTCCAAATTCTTGCCACTTGAGAATGAACCACTGTTTGAGAACCTGACAATGTTAAGTCATAATTGCTACAGTGAGCTGCCTAGTTTCTGGTTTCCATGGCAGTAGATTTAGTGTTTGCTATTGAGAATGTTTTATTTAAAGAGATCAGTTCTGCTGGAGTTTTTAGTAGGGATGATTGACAGATTTTATCCAAAGGAGGTGAGGTCTCACCATGGCCAGAGTAGTTTTGCTTGAACTTAATGTCCTCAAGCAATCCTCTCACTTTGATCTCCTGAAGCACTGGGAGAGATTATAGGCATGCATGAGCGGCACATAAAATATTTTTAAAACTCCTTGATCACATTTGATACTAAGTTTCTGCTAGCTTAATTTAACGTATTGGCAAGCTTCCAGTCTTTTCCTAGGGCAGTCTATATTGGCAGTTACATTGTAATAAAGGATAATTAAATAAAACTAAGTTGTGAACCCCTCTGGTACTGGTTCCTTTCACAGTCGGTCTTTTATCACTTTCCCAATCCCTTCTGTGATAATTGGCCATTAAAGTTGGCCACATCCTTTTCCTTTTGGGTCAGTTTCAGAAATTTATCATTAAATGCAAATCATCCATTTGTTTTTAAGTTTCACATTTTTTTTACAGAGATTCATGAGATTTTTCATATGCTTTTAATCTGTCCTTTGTGATTCTGTTTTTTATTATTAGTCTTATCAGAATAGCTTTTGGGTTTTAAAAAAAATCTATCTTTTCTATTCTCTTCATTTTACTTTTTGTTTTTTATTAAATCTCTCTTCCTAGCTGCTTTTGCAAATAACATCTAACTTCTTATTTCAAAATAGAAACATTTCATGTTAAACATTTTCCTCTGGGGGAACTTTCATAGTATTAGAACATTTTGGCAGAAAGCACTTTTCTCTTTTCTTTACACATGGTTCTCATTTTCCTTTTAATTCAAGGAATCAATTTTGCAATTTTTTTTTTTTTTGAGACAGAGTCTCAAGCTGTCACCCTGGATAGAGTACCATGGCATTACAGCTCACAGCAACCTCCAATTCCTGGGCTCAAGTGAGTCTCTTGCCTCCGCCTCCCAAGTAGCTGGGACCACAGGCGCCCACCACAACGCCCGGCCATTTTTTGGTTGCAGCCGTCATTGTTGTTTGGCGGGCCCAGGCTGGATTCGAACCCGCCAGCTCAGGTGTACATGGCTGGCACCTTAGCCCGTTGAGCCATGGGCGCCAAGCCCAATTTTGCAATTTTGAAGTAGTTAATATTATTTTAGTTTCTTTTAACATTACTTTATAATTTTCTTGAATTGGCTTGGCGCCTGTGGCTCAACGGGCTAAGGCGCCAGCCACGTACATCTGAGCTGGCGGGTTCGAATCCAGCCCCAGGACCTGCCAAACAACAATGACGGCTGCAACCAAAAAATGGCCGGGCGTTGTGGCGGGCGCCTGTGGTCCCAGCTACTTGGGAGGCAGAGGCAAGAGACTCGCTTGAGCCCAGGAATTGGAGGTTGCTGTGAGCTGTGATGCCA
>CAUYON010030837.1:0-10609 GCA_963573935.1 Arctocebus calabarensis
ATATAGTAAACAAGAAAATATCATGAATGGTATGTCAATCAGGTTGATAAAATATCTCAGATTGCATGTGAAGCCCCCACACTGTACCCCATGGTTGAACTAATGTACACAGCTATGATTCAATAAAAAAAAAAAAGAAAATAGAAAAAAAAACTGTGGAATTAGATATCCCTGCATTCCAGCCAAATGTGTAATATGTGTCCTGACTAATTCATTATGGAAACTGTGCCCCTGTTTCCATATCTGTTAACATAAAGAAAGTCATGTCTACATTATAGGATTATTGTTCAGCTTTCAATCAATAATCTATGGACACAATAATGCTCAACAGAAAACATGCACAAATCTCAGTGAATTGCAACAATAAATGTACATTTTTGTTTATGAATCTGTTGCCTGGGAAGTTCTACAGATCTGATCTAGGTTGGCTGACTCTGGCTGGCTCCCTATGCATCTTTGGTGAGATGATTGGTAAGTCGGGGCTGCTAGTTGTCTTATTTGGGCAGATATAACAACATGCCATCAACTGAATAACTTATGAACAATAGAAATTTATTTCTCATAGTTCTAAATGCTAGAAGGCTGAGATCAGGGCACCAGCATGGTGAGATTGTGGTAAGGGATCTCTTCTGGGTGGAATGCAGCCAACTTCTTGCTGTGTCCTCCCATGTTAGAAAAGGCAAGGGATTCTCCATGATCTCCTTTATAAGAGCACTCATTTTGTTAATGAGGGCTCCACCCTCATGGACTGATCACCTCCCAAAGACCTCAGCTCCTAAGACCATCACATTGAAAATGACAATTTGAACATATGCATTCTGCAGGGATAACAACGTTCAGATCAAAGCATTGCTATGGCCTCAGCTGGGATGGTTCATCTGTGTTCAAACCATCTCTCAACCTCCAGTTGGCTCACCACACTTAGCCTTCTTGTGGGCCCAGAGGGTGGCAATCCACACAGCCTCCTGGGCTGGGGGTTATTGCACAATCACTTTCTCTGCATTTTATTGGCCCACATAAGCCACTCAGTCAAACTCAAACTCAAGGGGTGAGGAAATATATTCTACCCCTCGACAAGAGTTGCTGCAAAATCGCATTGCAAGCAGCATGGTGGAGGAGGATTAGGGTCACTTTCCACCCAGTCTCCCACAAGGCAAAATGAAATTGTTTAGGTAAATGGCTTGGCATAGTGGCCACACACGAGAAATTATTCAATAAACACATCCATTCTTAAAATTATAGTAAGCATCATGTAAACTAAACTGTAGTTAATTATGTCATATTGTATCTGACACATCTCTTCAGATTCCGTAGGTACTAACCTCCCTCAGACTCTCAATCACGTGTTCTCAGTCACCATCCAAATGACTCTTTCTGCTTGGACCTATGTAGCTTGACCACCAGTTGCTTCCCATGGGAATGTCAGGCCCACCCCACAACTGAGTTCCTGGCTTATCCCAGGATGTCTGGGCCAAGGTAAAGTACCACATTGCAGAGCCTGTGATCTATCCTTCTGGGAGAAGCTTCTAAGCAATTGAATGATACACATGTGGAGGAGTTGGGGGTCAATCCTCTCTGGGACTACCTCTGACCAGTAGGGGGAAAAGATACAGCAGGGAATAGGAAAATAAATGAATAAATATTCGCCATGTATTCCTTCTCATATTCCTTTTCATTCCTTCCTTGGACAGCATCCTTATAATGCCTTTCCAGAAACATCACATGGGCAGCACATCTGCCATGTAACTCACTGTATCTATTCACAGATCGTCACAAATCAATGCTGAGTACAGTATCCTGCCACTCTGGTTTCTGTTCTGTCCGTTCTCACTTTCCCTCATCTTCATTCTTGCTGCCCTGAGGTTTACCACCCATATAAAATATTGGCAAGCAATCTTTTCTTCCAGCATTTTTCCTATAGGTAACTCTGGCCAAAACAAGTACCTTTATTATACTTATTGGTAGTAACACCCTCTTCAGTTTGTTGTAAAATTATAAGGGGGTGTTTAGAATACAATTTCCAAAAGGAGCCAGAGCTGAGTTCAAATGATCAGATCATCCTTACTGATCTTGTGATTATGAACAAGTTGCGTCACTGACCTTCCCATGGTCTTAAAATTGATAAGAAAATTCTTCTGGACTAGTGTCTTAATCACCTACACCTGAGATGAGGACTCATGTGCAAGTGATTTATGCAGGAATTTGTCAGGAAAGACTAGTGAAGCAGAGAAAGAAGCTCAAAAGCAGGGGAAGCCAAGAGAGAAGAGAGAACAAATGTTCAGGCAAATTCCCAACTTCTCCTTGATCCCAAGGGAAGCTCTGGAGGATAAAATACCCCCCAGAGTCACTGTCTCATTGCAGGGCAAATGAGCCAAGTTTTATTATGTCAGTACCAACCAGTTACTAGGCAAGGATTTGTGAAAAAAAGAATAATACCAACGTTATTAGGTTATTTGAATTCTAAATTCTATGTTTATAAAACACTTAGCCAAGTACCTAGTGCAAAGTAGCAATATGATATGTGGTGGGTTGTTTATAATAATGATGGTCGCTATTATACAAGAAAGTGAGCAAGTTGCTCAGGCTTCATGCACCTACCACAGCAGAACCTTGAAACAGGAGATATGAACTTGAGTCTTTCTCTCTCTGAGGAGTAACAGAAACGCTAAGCAGCACATTATGCTCTGGATCATTTGGTGCTCAGGTGTCTTCCGGGTGGCTCTAAAATGACTTAAATTTAAAGAGTTAGAAATGACAGTTACTTGCTTATATGTTCTTTACAGTCATTCCAAAAATCTTAATATAAAAAACAAACAATTTATAATGTGTTCACCCGTATGGGTGTATTTATATGAAAGCAAAATTGAGTTACAAACATTTCCTATTGACCAGACTGTGTCATATTTTTGTTTGAAAGTGGAGTCTTGCAATGCTTCAGGAAGTGTAGAAACAATGTAGCACATGGTAGGAAAGGGCATCTCATGAGAATAAACTCATCCTATCTCCTGAAAACATTTAGCATTTTCCCATTTTTTGTTGTACTTTGCCTCTATGTAGGACGGACCTGTGCAACCCTTACTAAAAGAATATTCTCAAGCTACGAAAGCCCTTTTTCCTGCACAACCAGAGTAAGAAAGACTAAGAGTTTACATCTTCTAAGATGAGTTTTAACAAGTGACTAATTGGTGCTGACTGGTAAAAATCCAGTTTCTTTGCCTTGAGGTGGGATGGACTATTAATATTTAGCTCCCCTGGACGTCAGGCTGGAGCTGGGCAATTTCCTGAGAGTATCCAATCCACACTTGGCTTTTCCCCTTCCTGGTGAGGTTCCCTTACTCATTCCCCAGTCTTTTCTGGGAGTGCTTTCCATAATAAATCATTTCTGAGCATAACTTCCTCTGCTTTTGCTCTTGCTTTCGGAATCCTCACGTAAGATTCTGGTGCAAAAAGATTTTCTTAGCAATTATAAGATAAAGGCAAGCTGGTGATACTACATCTAAAAAAATTAACATTTTTCTGCATTCCTATTGCTTATTACAAAGCCTGTAAAGTATCTTATAGGTTACAGTATCTATAAACTAAGTTTACAGGTAAGAAACCCATTTCAGCAAAGATTAAGTAATCTGTTCATAGTTACACAGTTAGTTAGTGACTAAGTACATTTTGATTCGGGCTGTCTGATCATAGGCCCAGAATCTAACCAGCACACCACCTTTGAACCCTTGAACTTGAAACTGAGAAAATATGAAAGGAGATCATTCAGTATGTATTCCAAGAAGCATCCATTTCAACCTCTAGATTAAAACAAGCCAAAGAAATTCTTTGTTTTCACATTCTCTCTTAGGTCAACTTTGTGACTATTTCTGTGTTTTACATCATATTCCATGGAGAAAAGCTTGGACTGATACTACTTTCACATTTTTATGCTTGTGTTGCTTAGAATTTCTCATAGTCCTTGCCGGTGATTCTCCGTTAGGGACTGAGGTTTAAAATTATCACAAAAGGCTTATCCATCAGACATGTAATATCCCTGAAACCCGACCCTCTTAAAGTTCAAAAGACAGAATCACTAAATTGAAAGGAAATCCTTCTGTGCGGGGTTGCTCTTACTTACTATAATGAGGACTGGAGTTTCAGCCTGCTTCCCAAGTGTATTGTAAAGAAGAAGAAAAGAAAGAAAAACAAGAATGTGGAGATGAGACTAATTCAGTATGGAAGGACTTTTGTGTTCACTCACTTTGTCACTGTGAAGCAGGGCCCCTGCCACCTTCTCTTTCAACCCAACTATCACTCCTAAACCACCCACAGCAATGACACTTGGCAATGATTCTGAGGATAATGCTCCCTGGTATTTCTCCAAGAATCATAAAATATAGGTGCAACTACACACCTAATGGTCACAACAAGGTGTCAACACAATTTCTTACTTAAAAAGCTATGATCCAGGATCTTAGAAACGTTTATCAATCCCCTGTTCTTCCCCTTCTGCCATGTGTGAACTCAAGGAACAAAGTCACCTACAATTTGGGGGGGATTGTCACACATCTTGAACCACGTGAAAGACACCATACTAGGTACAGGCTAGTTTCCTTCAAGAAGCTTATAGTCTAGATGGAAAATAAGACTTTTTAAATTGACAAATATAGTGCCATGTAAGTGGATTCTATTATGCTTGTATGGGTTTAGTGGCTCAAGAAAACTTTAGAGCCGGGCTGTTCAAGGTGAGCATTGTGAGGGAGGTTGACTGTGAACTGCAGCTTTCTGTGAGGAGGCTGAGAGAAGCAGGGCAGGCACCCCAGGCTTGGTATGCATAAACAACAACATGCCAGAAGGAAAGTTTTAAGACATATCTGATGCACAATGGGCCTATGTGACACCAAGACTTTATAACAAAAACCTGAGCTATTTGAATTAGTGCTAAATAATTTTTCAAATATTTTTGAAATGTCAAGGGCTTCCCTTAGATAACACTTATTGGTTGGTGCTTAACATGCTATGCATGTATTATCTATTTATACATAATCAGTGCAAGATCAGTGATTTAAGGCAACAACTATTTTCTTCACTTATAATTCAATGGACCACCAAGGTAGGATATGCTCAATTGTTCTAGTCTGAGGTCAGGCATATGTCTTGGGTAATCTGGCAGCTGCAGTTGAAGTGGGTGGTTTTGATGGCTTAGAATATATGCTCTTGTTTTGGAGATAGTCTAAAGCCATAGAGTCATCTATGTGGGGCCCATGCTCCACCCCGCTGCCCTGTCTCCTTATCTAGCCTCTGGCCTTCCTTCCATTTTTCATTCGATCTGCTTCACAGACTCTGTCTGCTCTTCAAAATGGTGAAGTTCTCAGAAGCCCTTATATGATAGAAAGAGAGATCAATAGTATTGCACTTAAAGCCAAAATATTTTTAATCACTTATGATAGAGAAGAAATTCTAGTGATATTTTAAAGTTGGAAATAAATCTATCCTGCTTACCGAACTTTTAAAATAAAAATCTCAGCCAGGAGCTTAGGTGAATGCCTGTAGTCCCAGATATTAATGAGACTGGTGGAAGGATAAGTTGAGCCCAGGACTTGGAGACCTGCCTGGACAACATAGCAAGATTCCATTCTATAGAAAAAAATTAAATCCCTTAGCATCAAGAATGTTCTAGAATGGTTAGGTCAAGAAGAAGTCAAACTATTTTGCTCGTGCTTTATAATAAGACATGGAGAAAGAACACAGCTATGGTGAGGCTGAGAAACAGTGGTAATATTTTTTATCCAGTGGAGAGAAAATAAATCTGTATGCTCCTAGTATATGTCTGAAGGCTTTGGCATAGGGGTGGAAAGGACAAATATAGGCACTTTGGGCTGAGATATGAGCTGCACAACATACCAGCAACATCATTTATCTTTAACGTTTACAACATGATTTGCCAATATTTGAATGTAACATTTATTTTCATTAACTTGCAGTATTGAAAATTTAGCTCCTTACTCTCTCCATATTTGAGAAAAGTTATCATGTAATGGCCCAAAACTAAACAGTGGCCAAATAGATTGAAAATTTCCAAGTGCTTTCTGAAAAAAATCTAAGAGAGCCTTTTAAGCAGAGAGAACGTGTTTATCTCGGTATTCTGCCCACAGCTCCCAAAAGGTAGAGTAGGTCCTCAGTGTGCTTCAGAAATGTAATTAATTTATTCTCAAATGCTTTTACAAAACCTACAGAGGAAGAATGTATGGCCATTTTAGGAAAGAACCACATTGGCATCTGCTTATGTCTCCTTTGGCCTCAACCCTGTGGTGCACATTGACCTGACATCCAAATGTCAGCATTTGTGTCTCTGTGCCCAAGGGCTTCTCTTCCTACCAAACTTCTCTGCCCTCAAGCACAGCAAGATAAAAGGGCTAGAGAATTAACTGCTCCCAGCAGCAGTCATGGACCACCGACTGACAAAAATCAAAACTCTGTTTCCCACCCTCAGCTGCCTCTGCCTTCTGGTATGATAACTCTGAGGCCCATGTTGTATACTGGCTCCCAGAATTTGATCCTCACAAATTTAATCCTTTGGGAGGATTAAATTCCAGTTGCCCCCAATGCCAATAATCTGGAAAATCCACCTAAAATCTGCCTTGATGTGCTGATGCTTCCTGGGATTACCTTCTACATAACTCACTCACACTCAAATCCTTGCCTGGGATTCTTCTTTGATAGGAAACAAAACAAATATCTTTCACAAAATCAGATTCAATCATCTGGTTTGGGGTCTAGAACTCCTGCCATAAAACCATGCTCCTCTTCCTATATTTAGAATCGTGATGTTTATAAATTAGAAAAATCATAGAGAGTTTTATTCTAAACCCCTTATTCTACAGAGAGAAAACTGAGGATCAGAGAGGTAAAGAACTTACAATGTTGAGAAGGTTAGTGTTAAAGTAATGCTTCATTTTGTTCCCAGAGCAGCACTGTACACATTAAGCCACACCATTCTGATTGTTTTAAGAGTATCTATATTTCACCATTGAATATGATGTGATTAAAATAATATACTCCAATAAGGGAAATAGACACACTTACAGAAAGGTCAGAAAAATATTCCAGAAGAGAAGATAGGGAACGAGTGGAGGAGAAAAACCAGGTTCATTAATCAGTGAAAGGTTAAATTAAGTGCAGTGATACTCAATTTTGGACACCCACTGCAATCATTTGGGGAGCACTTGAAAATACCAAAGCTGGATCAATTTCCTAGGGATTCTAAGTGAGTTAATTTGGTACCCAGCCTTAGAGTTGAGACTTAAAAAAAAATCCCAGTTGACATTGAGAATTTGCAGTTAGCATTGAGAACCATTGGTCTGGTGCAGCAAACTGTACAGATCTTCCTTTATTGATATGTGAATCCTTGTTGCTTCAAGGAAGACCTCTCTGCAGTCAAAAGAGGCTCCAAAGATATAAAAAAATTTAAAAAACTGATGAAGTTGTAAAAATGTTGATACTTTTAAAAGCTTACATTTAACCACTTAACACTATGCAATATCATCAGTCTTATTGTAGGCAAACAAGGACTATGATGTCTATGGTTTAATCACTGGAATCTGCAAATATGTTTCCTTATATAATAAATGGAACTTTTCAGGTATGTTGAATTGAGGATCCTGAGAGGAGGATTATCTATGTGGGCCCCAATGTAACCACAAGGGTCCTTATAAAAGGGAGTCAGGAGTTTCTGACTCAGAAAAGGAGATGTGAATGTACAAGCAGAGGCTAGAGAGATGCTATTGTTGCATGGGTCCACACCTAGGCATGCATATAGCTTTTGGAAAATGGAAAAAGCAATGGATGGATTTTCCTCTAGAACAGAGTTTGTCAACCCTTTTTATCTCACTGCATACTTGAACCTATAGTTAAATTTCCTTGGTACATTTAAAATATGTTGTTCAAAAAAAAAGAGTAAAAAAAGAATGTACTTACTATTCTTTGAACTTCTTTCAAATGTAATTTAATTAATGATCTTTAAAAATTTTCATGGCACGCCTAAGATCCTCTCATAGCACACTTGTGTGCCACAGCACACAGGTTGAAATCATTGTTGTAGAGCCTCCAAAAAAAGACGCAACCCTGACAATTTTTTGATTTAACCCTATGAAACACATTTTAAGATTTCTGATCTCCAAAACTGTGAGAGAATAAATTTGCGTTGTTTTAAATAGCAAAGTTTGTAGTCAATTGTTATAGTGGCTGTAGGAAACTAATACAAGGCTGATGGTGTGGACTAATTAATAAGATATAATGCCACTGTCATCCCAGTGATAATGCAACCTAAGGATAATATTGAAAGCATAAAATTAAAACCCTTTGTGACTACACAGCCAGGCCAGATGACCATCTTGGCTCCCAATTATAAGCTCTGATTCCAGGGACATGATGATGTCTCAGATGATGTAAAATAGGATACATGCTGACATTACCTAAATACAGTACTCAAAAAAGAGAATGAGATGTTTGTTCATTTATTTATCTATTAATCTACTTATTTTTCCATTCAACCATTTTCCTTTGTATTCTGCTATTGTGTTGGGGAGAGGACATGACCTGGTAAAGCGCAGGCTGCCAAGAAAAATATTGGTTATCTAGTTAAACTTGAATTTCAGAAAAACAGCAAATAATTTTTTAGGATACATGTGTTCTAATAGTGCATTGTATTTATAGTGAAATCGTATGTGTGTTTATCTGAAATTTAAGTTTAATTAGGCATGCTATATTTTTATTTGCTAAATCTGGCTACCCTAAGGACAGTGGTTGTCAGCCAGTATTCCAGGACACATGTAATATGTACTGATAATTCATTACTATACTTTATAAATGACCTAATTTATAATAATTAGATCTGACTTTTCTCTAACTGATTTATTCTAATATGTAGTCTTATACCAGAGAAAGGAGAGTAGACTTTTTCAGGTCATTCAGACAATCAACTAGTTTATTGCTTGCCTGGTACATGTTGAGTATCATTCCAGCTACTAGCCATAAAATGTTGACTTGGCCAAGCAAATCCATTATTTGCAAGAAGAGTATGTTTCTGTGGTTTTGTGATGATTAAAGAAATCACTTCAGTGCTGGAGCACATAGAAGATGCAGTAAATGTTACAGAATGACTACTTTGAGTTTGGGGGATTTAAGATCCTACCCTCAGAAAGGCTCAACTTCAAGTGAACAGGTTAGTCCTGCCTTAATTTGTTCTGTCATAGGTCTAGGAAATTCTGTTTGGGAGAAAACTATATTAATCCTGAGAGACATGAAGTATAATTTTTCTCTGAGCCTAGGAGGCAGCACCAGAGGAGAAACCTGGCCTCATTAGAGTCTGTACTTCCTTGGTGAGTTAAGTTTTCAAGCCAGAGTTCAGGGTATGGAAAAGTATGTGGACTCTGTGATGTGTTTGTTGGGTAGTCAAAAGCCCCTGATGCATATTTTTGCAGCTTTTTTTACCCATATGAAGATAGCCATTACTCCTGACAAGGTCGGCGTCCTAGTCATCCAAATGTTTACATTCTCACTTTCATTTACTCAAATAAAATTTATCAAAGTACTTTCTGTGCATGATGAAGATAAACTTCAGTTTTCACAATTGGCTTTGTTTTGGGGGGTTTTTTTGTTTGTTTGTTTTGGTTTTTTTTTTTGAGATAGAGTCTCCTTTTGTCACTCTTGGTAGAATGAAAATGAGGTTCTATCAATAAATAAATATTTGTTCTGAGTAATTTTTATGTGTTGATCTATCAGACAACCTTGCTGAATTTATTTATTTGCTCTAATAAATTTTTGTGGATTCCTTGGCATTTTCTATATAGACAATATTATCTACAAATATACTGTAGTCTTTCTTTTATATTCTGTATGCCTTTATTATTTCTTTTTTTTTGTCTAATCGCTCAGCCTAGACTCTCTAGTATACATTGAAAAGAATGCCCTTCTGGAGCAAATTCTCATGGCTCCAGCTTGTGTCATCACCCCTCCAATCTTGTGTCAAGAGCCCCAGGTTTGCCTTATAGTGGAGCGCCAGGAGAGAAAATTTCTTTTGGACACTGAAGCAACCTTTTCTGTACTTCTCTCTAACCCTAGTCTTTTTCCTCCCAAATCCATAACTATACAGGGGGTGTCTGGAAAGCCAGTTCCCAAATTTTCCTCCCAGCCTTTAAGCTGCAATTGGGATGACTTGCCTTCTCTCATGCCTCCCTAAACATGCCTGAAAGACCTGCTCCACTTTGGGAGAGGGACATACTAACTAAAACAGGAACTTTTCCCTTCTGGAGATCTAGTCATGATCAAAACTCTCCCCTCTAATTCACCTTCCCTAACCCCAACTTGGGAAGTCCCTTTCCTGTTATCTTGTCTTCTTCTACAGCTGTTAAAAGTTATAGGGGTCGATTCCTGCATACATCATTCATGAGTAAAATCCTGGAACCCTCCATCTTCTACGGAGGCAGACAATGAAGACAGCCAACCACAGACCACCTATACTTGTGAGCCAAAAGAAAGTTTGAAGTTATCATTTAGGAAACAGCAAGAAAAATCCTAATATGGTTTTCTTTTAGCATCACTGAATAAGTGCTTCTGACCTGACACTGTTCTA
>CAUYON010030839.1:0-13188 GCA_963573935.1 Arctocebus calabarensis
AAGGCGCCAGCCACGTACGCCTGAGCTGGCGGGTTCCAATCCAGCCCAGGGCCCGCCAAACGACAATGACGGCTGCAACCAAAAACTGGCCGGGCGTTGTGGCGGGCGCCTGTGGTCCCAGCTACTTGGGAGGCAGAGGCAAGAGACTCGCTTGAGCCCAGGAATTGGAGGTTGCTGTGAGCTGTGATGCCACAGCACTCTATCCAGGGTAACAGCTTAAGGCTCTGTCTAAAAAAAAAAAAGAAAATGCCGAGTTAGATGAAGCCACAGAAACTCCTTATCAAAGACCCGGGAGAAACCTGGAGCATTTTTTTCAATACACTCATAGCCTATTGCCATTCAGACTCACTAGTCTAGAATAAAGGACAAAATCATATCTACTAATTGTTGTGTATCTCGTAGTGAAACTTTGAAGCTTCCAAGTCAAGCCCCTAATATAATGCCTGACTTCTAGCAGTTGTTCATTAAATGTTACTTTCATTGTTTCTACCCATCAGTCTCTCCTGAAAAATACCAGCTTCTAAACTGGATTCTTCTACTATCTTCTAGTATAATTGTTAAGGAGTAAGTCACTATGAAGTGAATAGAGTAGATTAAATCAGTTCTAAAGCCCTCATCAGTACGCATGTCTTTGTTTCCTTTAGAGTTACTTCAGTGGAGTTTTATGAAGAAATGAAAATATACACATGTTCAATCTATCATATATAGCTCAAATATGAATTTATTTTTGGTTTTACTCTAAATAGTCCATTCTTGAATTTTAAAGATTTAGAAAATTGGCTCGGCGCCTGTGGCTCAACGGGCTAAGGCTCACGTACACCTGAGCTGGCGGGTTCAAATCCAGCCCGGGCCCGCCAAACAACAATGGCGGCTGCAACCAAAAAATGGCCGGGCTTTGTGGCAGGCGCCTGTGGTCCCAGCTACTTGGGAGGCGGAGGCAAGAGACTCGCTTGAGCCCAGGAATTGGAGGTTGCTGTGAGCTGTGATGCCATGGTACTATCTAGGGTGACAGTTGAGGCTCTGTCTCAAAAAAAGATTCTTTGATTTGTAATTGGCTAAAGAAATGAAGCTTTGTCTAAAGGCTTGTAATGTTTTAAGTTAAGTCTAAACTGTGATTGTAGATTTATCTTTTTTTTTCTTGCCTTTTTTTCCTATGGGTTTTTGCTTTCTATATTTGAAGATTTTTGTATAGTTATACTAATTGTATCTTGTTTTAAATATGAAATCAGATTTATTAATCTTTTTACCTTGGATTTTAGTTTGTCTTATGTTAATACTGCCTCATCTGTTTTGTTTTTCTTTTTATTTACCTGGCATGTATTTCTAAATTTTACCCTTGGTATATCTCTTGTAAATAGTATTTTATCCAGACTAAAGTAAGACTCAGCCTTTAAAAAAAAAAAATTTAAGTTATTTATAATTAAATTACTCCTTTACTCCCTTTCTTTCTCTGACACCACCAGTTCTCTCTCTCCAGTTATTTGCTAGCATTTCCTGTCCTGCTAGCAAGGAAAACCTTTTGCAAATGTCTCTAAATTTCTCTTTGCATTTTGTACCCTCACAGTGGTTCTCAACCTCCTTCCCCAACCATAAAATTATTTTCATTGCTACTTCATAACTGTAATTTTGCTACTGTTATGAATTGTAATGTAAATATCTGATATGCAGGATGTATTTTCATTGTTACAAAGGGGTCGCGACCCACAGGTTGAGAACTGCTGCTCTCTGGGGATAAATAAAGCAGTGCTACCTAGCCAGTGCAGTAGCTTTCCCCTGCGTACACCTCAAATATCATTTTTGAATTAAAGATCATATTAGGTACAGTTCAGAAATGAGAAAACCAATTTTGTAGTAGAAATATCTGAAACAGTGGTTTCTATATTTGTGTTTTTAGGAGATATGAAATCTTCTTCACCTCTCTGCATACCATAGTGCACGCTCAGTAAATGTGAAATTTACATTTTGGCTGATCTCTGCTGTACCTTTTCTCTTCTAACTTGTGGAATATGTGTGCCATGTATTCCTAGAGGGATAGCTGGTTGGAATTTTAAAGATCAGTACATCAGTCCAAGAGAAAGTTACTCCCTGCTTTTATTTTGTCATTTCTTTTGGATTAGTCATGGAGAAAACCTGTGTGTAATTTTTTTTTAACCTCTCTCAAATACTTGCTAATATGCTGTTGGAAAACAGTGGGCAGGGCTCAAGCTCACTGACTCCTTGGGAGGCACCACTGTATAACAGCTGCAATTCAGTACTATTGTTTTGTTTTTCTTTTAATTGTTTTTTGTTGCTTTGTATTTTTCGCAATAACTATTGATTTTCACCCCAAGAAAGTGATTAAACTTTGTCTTTAATATTTTTGTTTTAGAAAATTAAGTCAATTTTAAAGAAAAATACTAAATACAGTTAGGACAAAGAGATATGATAGATTTGGAGAACATGATTATTTATTGGAGGTTGGCTGTGCCCTGGTTGAAAATGGGAATGGTATGGAAATGAGTGAAATTTGGGAGTCTCTTCCCCAGTATTTGGTGCTTTTTGTTTACTTTTGTTTTGTCTGTGGTGTCAACCTATTGCCTATCAAGTTTTTACTGAATGTCTGCTTTGTGCAGAGAACTGACCTGAGGGTATGATGAAAAATTTATTATTCTTCACCTTGTAGTATAGGTAGAGAAGAGGACATGTGGTGTGAATGTCCCCTGGTAAATGCTCTGAGAGTGACAAGGACATCGTACTTTGGAGAAAGCAGAGGTCATCTCTGGCTGGAAGTGTGAGGCCCTCGGTTCAGGCTTATGTTTTAACTTAGGTGCCTGTCTCCCTTTCATTTTGAATCTTTCTTCCTAAATCCACATCAGTTTTTTGGGATAAGGGGTGGTTCTTTGTAGGCCTTACTCTTAAGAATCACCAAATCCAGAAGACAGAGCATCAAACTAGCCCTCAGAAGATAGAGAGTGGCTACTAGAGAGCTGGTTAATTGTTTTGAGTCCTAATTTCTTCATCTTTGTTGGTGATGATAAAATCCATTGTCCTGGCTCGGTGCCCATAGCACAGTGCTTATGGTGCCAGCCATTTATACCAAGACTGGCAGGTTCGAATCTGGACCCAGCCTGCTAAACAACAATGACAATTGCAACAAAAAATAGCCGGGTGTTGTGGCAGGCGTTTGTAGTCCCAGCTACTTGGGAGGCTGAGGCAAGAGAATCGCTGAAGCCCAAGAGTTTGAGGTTGCTGTGAGCTGTGATGCCATGGCACTCTTCGAGGGCAACTTAGTAAGACTCTGTCTCCCCACCATTGAAAAAAAAATCCATTGTCCTTCCTGCTTCATATGAGAGCCATTTATGATGTATATTTGTATGTCATGTTATCTTCATTCTATTATTAGTATCTGAAATACTGATGGGTATGATTTTGAGGGTATTTTAGGTGTTTAATCATTTTTTTCCCTATTTTTTTCTAGGTCTTGATGCAGAACTTTATTACGTGAGAAACGACCTTATTAGTCACTATGCTCTATCTTTTAACCTGTTAGTACCCAGTGAGACAAATTTCCTGCACTTCACTTGGCATGCAAAGTCCAAGGTAAGAAAGTGGTTAAGTTAACAGATGTTGTAGACAGGATCACCCAGAGGCAAGGGCTGTATTTGAAGATTGGGCTGCTGTCTGTACAAAAGGGTCACTGGGCAGTGCTATTATATAATAGTACTGGGTCTTTTTAGATTTATATTTAAATCTTTAGCCTAATCCTTTAAAATGAAGATGGTCATCATTTAAGTGATCAGCACATGACAGCACACTTACATCCTTTTAGGTATTTCAAATTGGCATCCAGATGTAGCTTGGAAAGAGGGCAGTTGGACCTGATAATGACCAAGCTGTTATCATGAAACTGTATGGGTACAGGTGGAGGAATTGGTAAGACAGGTCTTTTAGACAGGTTTGATAAAAAGCATATAGTTCTCCCATTTATGTAGAAAATAAGATATAACAAATGTAGCTACTGGTGTGTCCTGTAGTGAGGCTTCTTTAACCATTATAGGCTAAAACTCAAATAATTAACGTCAAATAACGTCTTGCTTGGTTTGCTTGTTACTAAATTCTTTGCATTTCCTCTGATTGCCTAGGTTATTTGAACATAAGTTTTCTCTTTGAGTCAAAGAGTGGGAGGCTGAGCATGGAGCTCCCCTTACTTGCACCTCTACTCACCCAACCAACTTTAGTTTCTTTTTTTTTAGAGACAGAGTCTCACTATGTCACCCTGGTGGAGTGCCATGGCGTCATAGTTGACAGCCACCTCAAACTCTTGGGTGTAAGCAATTCTTTCGCCTCAGCCTCCCAAGTAACTGGGACTACAGGCACCCACCACAATGCCCTGTTTTTTTTATTTTGTTTGTTTGTTTTTTTAGATAGGGTCTCACTCTGGTTCAGGCTGGTCTTGAACCTGTGAACTCAAGCAGTCCACCACCAGAATGCTAGCATTATAGATGTGAGCCACCGTGCCCAGCCTGGTATAACTTTTTCAAAGTTCTTTTCCTTTTTTTGCTTTTTAAACAAAAAAGGGATATTATGACATATATTGTGTAGTATCTAAATATGGGATATGCTTTTTCCTGGATAGATCTCTTTAGGGTTAAAGCTGCAAAAACAGAAGTCAAGAAAGAAATTCATGTGAAACAGTAAAGAACATTTAGTGAGCAGTAACGTGGATATGTGAAATACTAAAATAAATGGTATAGGTAATTCAGAAAAGGTTCACCTGAGACACATGAAACTGAGAGATGTCAGTTTCAGTGAGTGGGCACCTGATCTCGTGCAGGGGTGGCCACCCTGTGGCCTGTGGGCAGCATGTGGATTGGGCCAGCATGTGGATTATGTGAAGACTTTTTTGCTTATCTGTGGTGGTGGATATCGTGAAAATTAGGCATGAGATTTTTTGCTCATCAACTTTTGTTACTGCTTGTGTATTCAATGTGTGGCTCAAGATAACTCTTCCTTTCCCACTATGGAAGAGAAGCCAAAAGGTTGGACACCCCTGTAAACAAATTGGGCTAAACATTTTTTGTTACTCTTATATAACATTGTGTTATTCTTTTTTGATAACTTTTAATTTTGATATAATTTCAGACATAAAGAAAAGTTTTAAGAATAATATAAGAACTCATACGTCTTTTATCCAGATTTATCCATTTTGCTCCCTCCCTCTGTTACCTTAGTGTGTATTTTCAAAGATTCTTTACACAACCAAAGTACAGTTATCAAAATCAGGAAATTTAATGTTGCTATAGTAATAATAATAATATTGGTGTTCACCTTTTATCTGTTATCTCAATAATGTTGTTATAGCTAATTTGTTACTAGTTGATGTCTCTTTGGTTCTCTATTGATCTGAAATAGTTACGTACACTTTCTTTGTGTTTTTTGCATTAACTTTTTTTTTTTTTTGAGACAGAGCCTCAAGCTGTCATCCAGGATAGAGTGCTGTGGCATCACACCTCATAGCAACCTCCAATTCATGGGCTCAAGCGAGTCTCTTGCCTCTGCCTCCCAAGTAGCTGGGACTACAGGTGCCCGTCACAACACCCGGCCATTTTTTGGTTGCAGCCATCATTGTTGTTTGGCAGGCCCCGGCTGGATTCGAACCCGTCAGCTCAGGTGTACGTGGCTGGCGCCTTAGCCCATTGAGCCACAGGTGCTGAGCCTGCATTAACATTTTTTAAACAAATATATAGACCATTTATTTTGTAGAATGCCCCTGAATTTGAGTTGTCTGAGGTTTCTTCATGATTAAATTCAGGAATATCTCTTTGTCAGTGTTAGACAAAAGAGTTGTCCTTCACCATGTGTCCTGCACATGACGTTTGTCCCATTACTCGTCAAGCTAACACTGAAGATTCCATGTGCTAGGTTTCTCCACTGTAAAGTTTTCCTTTTTATAATTAATAAGTAATTTGTGGGAGATAATTTGTAACTGTGGTAAAAAAAAAAATCTCCTTCCTTTCAGCCACTAGTTTATGTATCTGTGTTTAGAACTAGCTTTCACTTTTGTGCTGGGCAGTAGGTTTCCTCTCACTAGAAGAAGTCTGACTTACAGTGGATAACCATTTGTTGAAGGTATTGTAGAAGGAATTTGTGGATTGGCTCTTTTTGAGTTTTAAGTTTCCTTGCAACTCTGAAACTCAGTGTTTTTCTGAGTATCTTTTAGGCAGAGAAGTTTCTTATATTCTCCAAAAAATTGGTACTATTCCTAACTTTGATGTTGAATATAAAAACAAATAATACGTATGTGTTAAAATAGTGAATTTGGGCAATGCCTATGGCTATTGAGTAGGGCGCCAGCCCTATATACCGAGGGTGGCAGGTTCAAACCTGGCTCCAGCCATACTGCAACAAAAAAATAGCTGGGCGTTGTGGTGGGCACCTGTAGTCCCAGCTACTCAGGAGGTTGAGGCAAGAGAATCGCGTAAGCCCAAGAGTTATAGGTTGCTGGGAGCTGTGACAAGGGTGACAAAGTGAGATTTTGTCTCTAAAATAAATAAATAAATAATAAATTCACTATTTTATCTTTTATTTATTAAAGGGTTCTATTCTAGGTACCTTTACTGATTTTGAATATTTCTGGACACACTTAAGACAAAAGAATGTTATGTCATGAAAATGTTTCCTGGGCAAGTGTGCGAGTAGTCCTTTGTGAATAAAGAAGCAGCACTTTATTGCTTCTCTGGGAAGTGGCAGTTAGAATAGAAGAGAATAAAACCATCTTTCATTCATTCCTTTAAAAAAAATACACATTCACTGGGTGATTTGGAATTAGTTTCAGGGCTCTGACATTGCTGGTAGTGGGTGCCTGAGTCTTTGGAGCCTGTCATAGTAGTGGAAGAGAGTTGAAAATAGGAGGCTCATGTGAGTATATATGTTTGGAAAGGAAGCAGTGCTGATATAGCACATTTTGGTAAGGAAGAGCCTTGATATGCCTCTAATTGTACTTTCATGATATTCACATTAACTTGTAACGTGTAATTTCTAAACTTCTTCTTTGGCAGGTATAAATGCTATTACTGCTGGTATGGTGTTCTGATAAGGCAGGAGTTCCCTGACTTATTGGAGGGCATCACCATTTATTTACATATCTAGGCCAGAAACCTAGAAGGGATCCTGATCTCCTACTATATCCTCTAAGTCCAGTTGCTTTTCTTTAATACTTATCTTAGATTGATTTCCTTCTTCCCTGGGACCTAATACCTCATCCTTAGTTTGGGCCTTCATGGTCTCTTTTAGATATGGAAGGAGTCTTCTAGCTGGGCTCCTTGCCTCTGGATTGGCCTCTTACTGTGCCTTCCACAAAGCCACCCCTAGGCTTTCTGTTGCTACCAGGATAAAAGTCTGATTTTGGGGGGAGGCCTTTGTAATCTGGTCTCTGCCTTTCTTTTCTGCCTCCTCTCCAGCCAGTCCTTGAGACCCATTTTGTCCTGTCTTGTAGTTTCTTGAATGCTCTGTCATCTGTCACATTGCTCCTGTTTGCTGTTCAAATGTCCTTTCCCTGTTCTTTACCTGGTTAATTGTTGTTTATCTCATAAAACTGACCTGGTGTTGCCTCTTCTGCAGCTGTGTAAGGTGCCCTTTCCTGAATCCACAGTGCTACTCTCTTCTATAGTAACCATATCATACTCTAAGAATATTCTAATCGTTGATTTTCTTCTTTGCCTCCCTCCTAGTTGTTGAGCAACTCAGAGATGCCTGGCATGTCATGTGGTACTGACCGCAGAAGACATGTGCGGGTAGAAACCATAGAACACGGCTCAAAAAATGGGAAACTTGGGCAGTTAGTACTTTTCAAAGTTGGACTGTGCCGCTTTAGGAGTGGTGACTTTCCTGTTTCTGGGACTGTGAAAATATGGACTAGGTACACTCAACAGCAGTTTAGACATGGGACTTTTCAGGTATTTTATTCTGAATAGAGGGGGATCTTAAGTTTGGAAAAATGAATGTAATTCATAGATTGAATAGTAAACTAAATTTTCATGATATTCACATTAGAATATCACAAGTTCATCTGTAATAGGCATAAACATTTAGATGAAACCAACCATCTTATATCTTAAAATATTTTACAGTAAAAAGCTAAGGAATATGTGTGTTTATTCTAATTTCAGACTTCAGCCACCATTGTAGCGTCTAATTGTAAGTCATAATCTGGTGCTGATTGAAGTTTATTTTAAAAATTATTACTCTTATTAGTAGATAATATATGCACATGGCACAAATTGAAAAGTATGAAGGGTATACAGTGAAAAATACAGCACAGCCTCTGTAAGTGGAGCACCCAAAGGACTGTAACAAACTGGTTGATACGCAGAGGTGGTCAGCATAAGGAACTAGTCCTACTGTACTGATGCGTACACGTGCTGCATGCCTCTATGCAAATTAGGTTAATTCAAGGAGATACAGGGAGGTGGTCAGCTATAGGGATTGAACTGTAATTGTCCTATACCTTCTAGTACTGCTCCTGAGCACTCCAGCCACTTAGGTCCCCTTCCCTGAGTCAGTCGTTATTGCCTCATTCTTGTCTTTTTATTTATTTATTTATTTGCAATTTTTGGCTGGGTTTGGGTTTTCAACCCACCACCTCCAGTATTAGCTTTTGTCTTTTTAGAGGCAACTTGTGCATAGATTAGTATCTATGTGTGTATCTAGGGATACACACACACACACGCGCGTGTACTTTTCTGTAGTTTGCAGAACACTGAACAATGTGCCCTGGTAAAGAATCTCTGTCTCTTCATGTAGGGTTGTACTTTTTTCTCCTTCAAATGATTGTATTATTATTATATGGTTGAGAGGAAACCAAGACAAAGATTGCAAAAGGATTTGCTTAAAATAGTAGTAGGGATAAGGAAAGCAGGAGCTGGAGGAGACCCAAAATAGGAAAGTCACACAAGAGGGCAGGGGAGGCCTGTAAAGGGGTTTCGCCCTGATCGTGTGACCCTGAGATGTGCTTATAAAGTTTCCAAAGGCAGGCCATAGCTCTCAAACTCTTAACACTTTAACAGAAACTCTTCTGTTTTTGCTTTTTAAGATTTTGCCAGAAGGTGAAATATTTGCTTCCAAAAATTTCTAGATTTCCTAGTATGTCAGTTCAACATTGAAGCTATTTTAATTTCACATATCCTAGCTTCTGTTAATAGTGTTGTTCTTCAGTGTTTACAGGATTCTGTTTTGTCTTGCCAAACAGACTGTGATCTCCTCAGAGGCTTGGTACTGTATCTTATTCTTAACATGTACGCCACACATGCCTCAGTGAGTGGTCAGGAAAGGCCATTGTGTTAACTGTACTTTGAGACGTGAGTGCAACTCTGGTATTGCTCCTCTTTTACAAGACCACACACTCAAAGCAGGCTATTGCAAGGCTTTAACAGATGATTAATTTCTTCTGTATTCCAGAACATTCCCCAGTATCCAGGAAAAACAACATGCAACTATTTCTATTAAGTGTCAGTGGATATTTTAGATAGCTGAAAGGCAAAAATATACCAAAAATGTAGCAGAGTACTTGCTAACACCTGCTCTCCCCCCATAGCTCTTCTCTGGTTTCAGGAACTCTTCCTTATTGTCTATGAGGGTCTGCAGAGAACTGGTCCAAATTCCAGCCCCTGGGGGCCAGCCTGCTATGTCCCCAGCAGAGTGACATTTCTGTGAGAAAGAGATACCTCTGTTAATTTCAGAGAAATTAAAAAGTTGTTTGTTTATTAAAAAAGTGTATTCACTTAAATATGTACTGTGTTTCAGAAGAAAATGACTTTACTCATCAACTGCCTGCTTGCAATTGCCATTTATTTCCAAGTAAGGGAAGATTAGGAAAAATGTTTATTTTTTAACTTATTCAAATATTTGTATTTTTCTGGTTTCTTTTTGAAGTATTTTGGCTCATTCCTTTTTTCTGATAAGCAAATGCTGTTCAGATTTCTTTGTTCCAATAGATTATAAATGTAGCTTTTGACCAGATCTGTTTCTTCAAAAGATGATTGGCAACTGAGAGTCCTCAGAGATTGATACATGCCAAAGTAGAGAAAATTTGACTTCAATAATTTCTTTTCACAATTTCTATTCTGATTCTAGAAACTGTGATTTTAAAATTTATATTGTCAGGACTGCAAGGGGGAGAAGAGAACTGCCTCATGAATGAGTCCCATGTTTAGACAGTCCCTCAAAACAGGAGCCAGCACAGGGCAAGCTTTATACTTTATACTTCATATTCTTCTAAGCTGCTGGTATGATCAAAGGGGTAGCCTTCTCAAAACTCCCTTTGCCACCTCTCACCGTGCTCCTCACTCTAGTCAGCTCCCCTCCTAACCTTATCTCCTTTCCTCCTGCCTCCCTCTCTCCCTTACTACACTGAGATACTTGGGCACCAGTCCTGTCCTCAGCCTCAGCACTGCCATTAGGGCCCTTGACCCCTTTGCCAGACTAACTCTGGTCCCTGGTGAGCTGTTCCTCTGCTTGCAATAACCGAGACCTAGAATAAAGGAGACAGAGCAAGTTTGGGGAAACAAAGTTTGGCTTTGATTCTGTTAAGTGTGGGGGCTGTAGGATTATTAGGTAGGTATGTCTGGCTAATAATTGGACATGTGGGAGAGATTGAAGATAAAAGAGGGCAAGAGAGACACGTTGATGATAACAAAATCCTATCGAGTCATCAACACCAATGACAAATGGCTAGAATCTAGTATATTAGGAGAGAAGAATTTATTATTTGAAGAAGAGAATGGACCTTTCCTTGGGTCTGTGAAATGGCTAGAATCTAGTATATTAGGAGAGAAGAATTTATTATTTGAAGAAGAGAATGGACCTTTCCTTGGGTCTGGAGTGCAAAGGATACACTCTATCAGATCTGCCTGGTGCTGAAAAAAGGCAGAAAGAGGGTTCCTCTGTGCTAGCATGGCCTGAGAGTGAGGAAGCTGGGAGGACTTGGAAGGTTTGGAGTGAGAAGACTAGCCAGGGTGTCTTACCTGCACCCTGCTTGTGCACTATTTAAGGACTATTTTGCTTATCTGCGATGTCATTTATTGCAAAAATTATGCATGGACCTTTTTTTTTCCCTCAGTAGCTTTTGTTAGTATTGGTGTATTTAATGTGTGGCCTAAGATAACTAACTCTTCTTCCAATGTGTGGCAGAGAAGAAAAAAGGTTGGATACTCCTGCGACAGAAGAGGGTTTGAGGAGGAAGAGATTGCTGAAGGGCTCCCCTGAGACTGGGGTCAGCATTATGTGGCACTCCTCTCTGGGCTTTGATTTCCTTTGGCAGTGGTGAGCAGCAGCAGTAGCACAGTGGTGGACAGGATGATGTGGCTGCCCTGTAAGGACATGGAGGAATGAATGGGCCAGCTGAAGGTGTCCAGAGGACTTCGTTGATAATGTCTTTGGGGCACAGGCAGTGGAGAATGTGAAACCAGGTGGTCATGGCTGGGCTGGAGTTGGGAGGCAAGTGGCTTAATTGGCCACTGTATCCCAGCTATGAGCACAGCCCTTGGCTGACTTGAAGTGGTAGAGACAGAGAATTGTTTTTGTAGGCATCAGAGGTGAGTGGTCAGAGGTAGTGATAGGATCTTTGATTGAATGGTGTTTTTGCATTTGTTTGGGTTATGGAGCAATTCTTTAGTATGTAGGAATATTGAACACTGAAATATTGAAGCAGCAGGAAGATGGCAGAAGAAAAAATGAGCCAAGGGCTCAAGACCTCTGCAGAATCCTGTGCGTGTCATTGGTGTTGATGACTCGAGGATTAGCCATGATGAACGTAAGTTGTAAGCTTCAGAGCAGAGGGGGTTTTATATGAGGAAAGGATGTCTGGAACTTTATGATCCTTAGGCCAACCCTGCTGACTAGGCTGTGAGGGTGAGATGGTGTAGGATCTGCATGATAGGGGAAGAGGTGACTTCGGAGGAAAGCAAGGTTGGGAAGGAAGGTGGAGAAGACATTTGTGAAGAGGCTGAGACTGTGAGAGGCTGTTCAGAATAGTGAGGTTCCCAAATAGGGGACAGAACAGAAGAGCTCCAACAGTATTCTGGACAGAGTACAGGAGAGTTGTGTCAGAATCCCTGGGGTCACCAGTTGGCTGGTGAGTATGGGGTGTGCGGCATGGCGACAAGGTGGCAACTTAATGACTGCTGATGCCACTGCATCTGCATTTATCAGGGGGACCTGTACCAGGCTAATAGGTATATAGTCTTAATTATCCTATTTGATCTGCGTATCATGTTGTTCTCATTTTATAAAAACTAAAACTCAGTCAAGTTACTAATTTACCCAAAGGTTATGTGGTCTCGTGGTTCTAAATCCAATTCTTGCCAACTGCACTAATTTTCCTTGTGCACCTGCCTGTCACATATGGTTCTATTAAAAGAGAGCATGGAGGTAGGGATATAGTCAGTACGTTCTCTTACATTTTATTGCTGGAAAGCCTGCTCATTCCCAGCTGGACCTTGCTTAGCGGTAGCTCTCTAGCACCCTCTGGTGGCAGCAGTGATATTGCGGTATGCTAAGGTGAGTGTGAACACTTCTGGCTGTGCTGCGGCAAGAACATTCTCTTTGTTGTGAATGTGGCACTTACCAAATGCAGCCTTTAACAGCTGTTAACTAATCATTGCATGGTTTTTCATATGTTCAAGATGGCACGGCTTACTATGCCCATTTAACTGCATAGTAAGTATTTAATATTTACATGCCCCCACAATGTTTAGCTTAGAGATTTTTTAAGTAGAGTGTGGAAGTAGAAATCCAAAGAGAACCAAACTCTGGATTGAGCCCTCCTTCTTATCCGGCTCTTTAGCCGATGTCCAAGGGCCATTTTCTTTCCCTCTTTCTGTTCATCTTTATTATGTACTGTTTCATTGGCTTTTTTTTTTTTTGTTCCCATAGGTATACGTGTATATTTGAATGTCTCCTGTTAAGGAAAGAAGAAATATTTTGGATACCTCCACCCCCTGCTCACACATGTTCATACACACATACATTGCTCATCTCCCTTTTTTTTTTTTTGAGACAGAGCCTCAAGGTGTCACCCTGGATAGAGTGCTGTGGCATCACAGCTCACAGCAACCTCCAATTCCTGGGCTCAAGCGAGTCTCTTGCCTCTGCCTCCCAAGTAGCTGGGACTACAGGCGCCCACCACAACGCCCGGCCATTTTTTGGTTGCAG
>CAUYON010030840.1:0-11612 GCA_963573935.1 Arctocebus calabarensis
GATGGGCGGAAGCCTTTCCAGAGTTTTCAGTTGTTGGGAGAAGCTGCTCATTGAGTGGAAAGCTTGGAAGAGTGGGCGGACTAAAACTGCTCAGCCACCAGATTTGAATGCTAGTTGAACTGGATTTACTATAGGTGTGATGGCAGGTGAAGCAGCCACACTGAGAAGGTATGTGTAACATGTTCTGCTTAGTAAAGCATCACAGGAATGGAGATGCAAGAATCCAATGTACTCAATTCTAATATGAAGGAAGTAGATGAGCTAATACAAGGGGGGTTAGGGGATTGAGCAAGTGGGGAGAGAGGAAGAGGGAGGGAAATGAGAGGTCACCATGTATGGCACACCTCTTGGGGCATGACACAATCATAAGAGGGGTTTATCTAACAAATGAAATCTGTGTAAGATTTCATTTTTTGTACCTTCAATGAATTCCAAACCATAAAAAAAAGAAGAAAAAAAGAATTGCCCAAGAAAGGTGGGGTGCGACAGCTCACACCTATAATCCTAGCACTCTAGGAGGCATATGTGGATGGATCACCTGAGCTCAGGTGTTTGAGACCAGCCTGAGCAAAAGCAAGACTCCATCTCTACTAAAAATAGAAAAACTAGCTAGGCGTAATGGCAGTTATCTGTAGTCCCAGCTACTTGGTCATGTGAGGCAAAAGGATTGCTCAAGCCCAAGATTTTGAGATTGCTGTGAGCTATGATGCCATGGTACTCTGCCAGGGCAAGAGAGTGAGACTTTGTCTCAAAAAAAGTGAAAAAAAGAAAAGAGAAATGGCCAAGAGTGTACATCTCAGTTCAGCCACTTAGTATGTGAACTTGAGTTGTTTAACTTGGTTAGGTTCATGTGTAGAAAGGTGGTTGACCATATTAGTATATACTCCATAGAGTTTGATTTAAAGAAATTAATGAATTAAAATATGTAACTTGTTTGACTAAAAAGGAAAAACATACATAGGTCAGGAATCTCTTCCCTTAAGATTAATCTATTAGGCTGGGAGTGGTGGCTCATGCCTGTAATCTTTGGGACACTGAGGCAGGTGGATTGCCTGAGCTCAGGAATTCAAGACCATCCTGAGCAAGAGCAAGACCCCATCTCTACTAAAAACAGAAAAACTAGCTGGGTGCTGTGGCTCACGCCCCTAGTCCCAGCTACTCGGGAGGCTGAGGCAAGAGAATCACCTGAGTCCCAGAGTTTGAGGTTGCTGTGAGCTATGAGGCCATCGTGCTGTACCCACAGCAGCAGAGTGAGACTCTGTCTCAAAAAAATAAAGAAATAAAAAGATTAATCTTTTGCACAAAATTCATCATCTTAGATTTATCTCATTTAACTTGGCTTATTTTATCACACTTGTATTTCCAAGTTATTCAATTAGATACTTGCCTTTTAAAACAAATGTTTATTCAATTGAAAAACTAATACATACAGATGACAATAATGAAAACAATGTAGTCTGGGATCCCTTTCCCATTGCAGACCTTGGTCCACTTGCCTAGAGGCAAACACCGCTAACTCATTCTTGTATATCCTTCCAGAAACATGACTATATGTATAAGTGGGCATGGACATTTGTATTCTGTGTATCTATATATCTGTCTTTTTTTCTTACAAATGGGAACATATAGACATGATTTGGTACCATGAAGTTTTTTCCAGACACCTTTACATATTAGACGTAGAGAACCATGGTGGCTGCTTAGCGCTCACCATATGAATATAATATAATTAATTTAACTGGTCCTTTACTGAGCTGAAGGACATTTAGTTTCCTTCAGGGTTCTGTTGTTACTCCTTTTTGGTTATCAGAACAAGCAATGCTGCCAACGGGTATCTCTGTATAAACACATTTAGCTGCATGTACTCGAATATCTTTAAATTTCTAAGAATTGAATTGCTAAACCTACAGGTGGATGCACTTTAAGTTTGTATGCATAGTTCAGATTGATTTCCAAAAGCCTGTATCATTAAGATGTAAGATCACTCATTTCCCCCAGTGTTGCCAACACTGAATATTATCAAATTATTTATCTTTGCTAGTCTGATAAAAGAAAAAATTGGTATTTTATTATTATTATTTTTATTATGGATGATGTTGAATGTCTTCCCACATTTCTCCATAAGAACCCCATCTGCCTTTCTGTCTGTATTGCCTTTTCGTATTGTAGTCCAGAGGAGTATGGTTGAGAGAAGTTCCAGTAAAACACAGCAAAATATCTGAGAGCAATTCAATAATCATCATCATAATTACAATAGCAACAACATAAATAACATCACACAAAGCAAATATAATTTATCAGAGAGATACAATGAGATTTGGGGGCCTTTCTTTGCCATCATATTAGAAATTTTGAATTATAGGAGATATTCATAGGTAAATATTAATGTGTGTTTACTTTCAGAGAATACTGAAGAGTGATCATTTGTGCACATGTGAGGTGAACTTTGACTATGATCTCTTTATTTCAGTAATCGTGACATTCACCGTGTAAGATGAACCTACCCTGTTCCTTACTATTAATGAATTTCTTACTTTATTCTGAGCACTGTTATTTATGGAAATTTAGCTTTAGCTCTATGCAAATGCTTTCTTGTCTTTATCATAAAATTCTCAATGTAGCTACTTCTTTACTTTTTTTCCTTTTTCTTTTTTTTTTTATATAGAGTCTCACTTTGTTACCCTCAGTAGAGTGCAATGGTGTCATAACTCACAGCAACCTGAAACTCTTGGGCTTAAGTGATCCTCTTGCCTCAGCCTCCCAAGTAACTGGGACTATAGGTGCTCACCATGATGCCCAGCTAGTTTTTCTATTTTGAGTAGAGACGGGGGTCTCACTCTTGCTCAGGCTGGTCTTCAACTCCTGAGCTCAGAGCCACCAGGCCCGGCCTTAGCTTCTTCTATTATAGTAACTGAAGTTAAAATTGTCTATTGTATTTTAATTTGATAACATTTTTTAGCCTCCATGCTTATCCTCATAGTTCTTAGTACCAAAAGGATCAGAACTAGCTCTCTGGGTGGGGTGCACTGTGGCTTGTGACAAATGACCAGTTTGGGGCATCATTGCAGCTTTCATCTATTGTGTACCTATAATATTCCGGCTTCCATATAAGGTACCTAACATTATCCTATTGATTCTTGTTTTTTTTGCAGTTTTTTTGTTTTTTGCCAGGGGCTGGGTTTGAACCCACCACCTCGGGTGTATGGAGCCGGTGCCCTACTCCTTTGAGCCACAGACGCTGCCCTATCCCATTGATTCTTAGAATATACCTAAGGCAGATAGTGTTATCTTTATTTTACAGATGAAATGATAGGGATAAAATTATTAACTAATCTATCCTTTTAGTAAGAGATGAAGCTGCCTTTTGTTCAGGAAGGAAAAACCTGTTCCCTCTACCCTCTTAGTTTCAGTGGCTGAAGCCCCCCAAATTGAACCAACAGAAGAAAGATAAATAGGGAAAAAAGAGGTTTATGTCATAGGCATGTGGATGGGACTCACAGAATTAAATGAAACCCCCTAGCGAGGTATCCGACCCAGAGACTAATTTTATACAAGGACAATATATCTGTGAAGTAACAAGACAAAGAGAAAGAGCTTTGAACTTCTAACTTCTAGGGACAGTAAATTGTGGGAAAGTAAACGTACGGGGGAAACTAGTGGAAGGTAAGTGCTATTTAGTAACATGTGTCTCTACTGGCCCATCTCAGTACCAACTTCCCTTCCTGGGCACGGCCGTAAATTCCCCCGGAGAGGGGTGTGTGCGGTCAGTCTCTGAGCAGTTTCTGCTTAGAGCCAAATAAGGGAAGTTCCAAGAAGGTTTCTTTCTGTATCTGTTGATGCGCGATGGCCATCAGCTCAAAATAGTGTGTTTGCCCAAATGGCATGTTCTGGAGGGCACATTCTGATTCCTTTCAGTTCAAGTCTGGGTTTGGCTGAGTCTCCTTGTTTTGATGCTGCAAGGGTCAAGTTCGGGCTGGTGTGTGAGTGCTGCCAGACACAGGGGAGGAGTCCTGCCGTGACATTTTCTGCAATGTCCAGCACACTCTACAGTCGGGGTGAGCACAAATCGCCGTGGTCCCCCCAGCATCTGCCTGACAGTGTATTTCTGCCTCAGTGCTTTCCTTTGGCCACAGATCCATCTTCAGTTTTTGAACTTGTGGGAAGAGAAGGAAATGTAGAGTAGGCTCAGATTAAGGTGTTTAAAGACATATCAATTCCTAATCCCAACAGCACCCCATAAAGCCACCCACACGTGACTGTGTCCCAGTCCACAGCTGGGCTTCTCCCAGCAGCATCTCCCCACCTTGAAACTTTCCCCTAATGAGGCCCTGATGCCCTCCTGCTCTGTCCCCCAGGAGACCATGACACTGAGGTCATGGCATGCTTCTTCCAGGACCCACCACAGGCGCTGCCCAGAGGACAGAGACTTTTTCAGCCAATGCATTACTCTCTGTTGAAATGTTTCCCTTGATTCTACTGGTCAAACAAAAGAAAAAAATCTGTTTCTGAATTGTGCAAACCTTTAGGGTATACGTCCTTGTACTGCATTTGTTTTTATCCCAAATTCATCTGAAGGTTTAGTCAGAAGATAATTTTTCTTTCTTTTGTTTTTGTTTTTGTTTTTGTTTTTTTGGACGGTTTTTGTTTTTGTTTTTGTTTTTTTTAGAGACAGAGCCTCAAGCTATCGCCCTGGATAGAGTGCTGTGCCATCACAGCTCACAGCAACTTCCAATTCCTGGGCTCAAGCGAGTCTCCTGCCTCCACTTCCCAAGTAGCTGGGACTACAGGCACCCACCACAATGCCCGGCCATTTTTTTTGGTTGCAGCCGTCATTGTTGTTTGGTGGGCCCAGGCTGGATTCGAACCCGCCAGTTCAGGTGTACGTGGCTGGCACCTTAGCCCATTGAGCCACAGGTGCTGAGCCAGAAGATGGTTTTTCTACATGAAGTGGAGGTCGACCTTCTTTGAGATTCTAGTGGTGGTTCTCAACCTGTGCGTCGCGACCCACAGGAACTGTATGAAAGGGCCGCGGCATTAGGACGGTTGAGAACCGTTAAGGGCTCCGGTGTGGAGTTACACACACAGGTCTGCACAGGAGATTCAAGTCCTCTGCCTGGACAGCTCCAAGTTGATGTTCCTTCCATTAGCACCCCCCATCCTATGCTGGCCTCAGTCCATAGTTCTGGCCAGACGCACAACGTGCCGGGCTCCCCCAGGGCTCACCCTGTGGGTGGCTTTCTCCGCAGGGCACGCCCTCCGTCTCGTCTCCGTGTCTTGGTCTCACCAGAGACAGCCCGTCCTGCAGGAGGCAGACTCTGCTCACCTCGGCCCCTGGGAGGTCACCGTCCTGGGAACTCCTATGCACCCCAGAGCTGACCTCTGACCTCTGCTTGGTATCTACTGTTGAAACCAATTATTAATTTCTCCACTAATACAACCAGCCTCCATAATATTCCAAAATATTAATATCTTGAAGTCGTTGAAAAATCTCCCTAGAAATGTGGATGACAGATGTTTCTGACTGTAATTTAGTCCGTAATACTGCGCTGAGCCACTAAGCGTAAGGGCTTTTGAGTTTGATTGTCTTTCTTTTTGTATTATTATTATAAAATAAAGGGAAGCATAGCTTTGCCTTCCTCTGGTTTTAATATATTAGGACTATTGTGCACAGAACATCCTAGAATTTTGAAAGTACTAACATCACATGTCCAAAGGCTCTCAAAACATTCTTAGATGAATGAGTCCTAAGTATGGATTTTGGTCTGACATTAATGAACAGTGAGTCAAGGCATATTTTAAACAATCTGAGACACACTTGAAATGTGATATCAAATGTTAATTATGTTGCTTTGCAGCTGCTGTTTCCCTTTCCAGGTTCAGGCATTAACAGTTCTGCTCTCAGAAGCCTCAATTTTTATTCTGTCTTAGGAATCAGAGAATAGTGAAAGATCCCTTCTATAGGGAGTTTTTTTTGATGCAGATGAGTTATGACGGGCTTTCTGAAGTGTGTGCTTTATTATCCTTTTCCTAATGGCCCTTCATGTGTGTGTAGTGATGAGCTAGGACAAGCCTTCTCAAGTGTGTGCTCTAATCCTCTCCCTGATTGACCCTTTCATCCCTATTACAACTTTGATGCAGAAGGGAGCACTGGCATTTGTTCTTTGTATACATAATTTTATTTTTTTTAGACAGTCTCACTATGTCGCCCTCCGTAGAGTGCTGTGGCATCATAGCTCACAGCAACCTCTAACTCTTGGGCTTCTCTCACCTCGGCCTCCTAAGTAGCTGGGACTACAGGCGCCCGCCACAATGCCTGGCTATTTTTTTCTTTTTTTTTTTTTGCAGTTGTCATTGTTGTTTAGCTGGACTGGGCCAGCTTGGAACCTGCCAGCCTCAGTGTATGCAGCTGGCACCCTAATCATTGAGCTACAGGTGTATACATTATTATCAAGTTTTTACTCCATGTTTAATCTCAAGGATGTCACGGAGTGGTAAGGTTTTTTGCTGATGCCAAGGGGTAGTTGTTTGGTTACACCAGTAATGCAAACGCTCGAGACATCACATCTCAATTGCTGCACACTCAACTATCTTCTAGTCTAGACTGTAAACTTATTGGGGTTGGGAATTCCATCTGTCTTATTGATATTTGCACTTCTGGCAGCTGGCATAGGACCAGTGACATCACCTGCTCAAGGGCTGATGACAGTAGGAAGGAAGAAAAGCAATGCTGAGGTGACCCATCTGCCCCAGGAGTTTCCTGGACTGAGTGGGAGTTCAAATAAATATTACACTAGGATAAAGGAAGAAAGAGAAAAAAGAAGGATGTGGAGTAGAGAAAAAAGACTGGACCAGAGAAGGGAAAGCTTCCAAGTCTCCACGGAACACTGAGACTTGGGAGTAAAATTGAGAAAGTCACTTAATTCCTCCCAGTTTTAATTTCCCATCTGCAAAATGAGGAGGTTACCTAAGAGGACCTTCAAAATCCCTTTTTCCTCTTAAAAGTTATGTGTCTGTGAAATACCAAAAGTTTGAAACAGGTGACAGGTGATGATGTTTCATTAACATGTATGAAAATGTATCCACAGAATGTTTAAGCTTTGGGGATTACCTGTCAAAGTTCAATGGATTGAGCATATTTTTTAAATCTGCCAATACTTAATAAGGCGCTGTGCTAATGTGGAAGCTACAAAGAGGAATTATCATCACGAATATTTGGGGGGTCAGTGAGTTAAGAAGCTGCTATGCTTGAAGTATTTGTTCTTTTTCTATTGTCTATAAGATTTGGCATGATCTTTTTTTTGAAATTATCTTTTACTTTTATTTATAAATATTAGTTGTCTATTTTTTGAGACTTTGGGAAAAAAAAATAAGAAGAAGTTAACTGATGACTCCATACTGAGCCTTAGAGTCAAAGCATTCTATGACAGACATACTCTTCTCTGACAATGTGAATGTTACTTTCTTTGCATTATTATTATTGTTATTGCTTAATATTTTGATGCAGCAAACGTCTGTTTTCTTTTCTGAATGTATTTATCTTCATTCATTCTTTACGAGGTTTTTATTTCTAGTCCTTATCTTAAACATTGTTATTGTTATTAAATTTTAAGCCTTTGAATTGTGTAAAGGCAAATAGTGGAAAACTAATAAAAACATGTATATGTAAAAAAAAGAAGAAGAGGAAGCTGCTATGCAGCATTAAAATGCTAAAGGGAGGGTTGTCCTGAGTGTTAGGGAGCCCCAAGACAGAGCCACTAATTCACTGGGGAGTGGAGGGTGACAGCAGGTGGATTTGAACAGTTCCAGGCTTTCCAAGTAAGGGCCACAGCATACTCAAAGACTTGACAATAAGAAAATGCTCGACTTTGTCACACAATGCACAGGAGGGAGGGACAAGAGGTGCCACAGTAATTGGGAGCTGTTAAATAGTTAACAAGAATATGCACATGATTCTGTTTGCTTTTCAGGGAAAATAAAACTGGCAATGAAGTTGATGAAGTAACCAGTTTCCCTCCCAGCACGTTCCTAGTTGCCTGTTTGAGAATCCTCTGGGTGCTCATTAAAATGCACCTGGCTGGGTTTCAATCTAATTCAATAGAATCAGAATTTCTGTGGATTTTGCTCCAAAATCTGCATTTAAAAAAAAAATTCCCTCCTACAACTTACGCAGGTTGAAGTGTGGGAATCACTAGGTAAGTAAGTGGAATTAGTGGAAAGATATCCTGGATGGCACAGATTTTGAAGTCAGATAAATGTGGACTCTCTCTGTGTCTTAGTAGCCAAGTCACTTAACATCTCTGAGGCTGAGTTTTTCCCTCTATAGATGGGGTTAAAAGTACCTGTCTCCAAAGGTTGCTGTCAGGATTAATTGAGATAATGTATGTAAAGCACCTTACATTGTATGTACCAGACTAGGGGGCACATTGGAATTACCTGGAGAATGTATTCATCTATTTACTCCCCAAGATTCTAGGACAGGGTGTAGAGGACTTCAGAAAGTCCCCAGATGACTTGGATCACAGACCAGCAGGAATTACTCAAAATGTTGGCTCTCCTTCTCCTAAGGGAGCAGCAGTGAAGATATAAAAAAAGAGGATAAATTTAAGAGATTTCTAAAAAGAGAGAATACTCAATTGCCTAAGTGATTTTTAAGGTTTGTTTTTTTTTTTTTTTTTTTGAGACAGAGCCTCAAGCTGTCACCCAGGATAGAGTGCTGTGACACTCACAGTAACCTCCAATTCCTGGGCTCAAGTGAGTCTCTTGCCTCCGCCTCCCAAGTAGCTGGGACTGCAGGCACCCGCCACAACGCCTGGCCACTTTTTGGTTGCAGCCGTCATTGTTGGTTGGCAGGTCCAGGCTGGATTCGAACCCGCCAGCTCAGGTGTACCTGGCTGGCGCCTTAGCCCACTGAGCCACAGGCGCCGAGCTGATTTTTAAGGTTTTAATGCATTGTATCAAAATGTAGTCGGACTGGGCAGCTCCTTTGGTTCAGTCAGTAAGGCGCCGGCTCTGTATACCAAGGGTGGCAGGTTCAAACCCAGCCCCAGCCGAACCACAACAAAAAAAAATAGCCAGGCATTGTGGCGGGCGCCTGTGGTCCCAGCTACTTGGGAGGCGGAGGCAAGAGAATAGCCTAAGCCCAGGAGTTAGAGGTTGCTGTGAGCTGTGTGACGCCACGGCATTCCACCAAGGGCGATAAAGTAAGACTCTGTCTCTACAAAAAAAAAAAAAAATGTAGTAGGAAGCCCAGGAGTTAGAGGTTGCTGTGAGCTGTGTGACACCACGGCATTCCACCAAGGGCGATAAAGTAAGACTCTGTCTCTACAAAAAAAAAAAAAAAATGTAGTAGGACAGTGTGTTCTGCTTTGAACATGGTGGTGTCCATGGATCATCTGAGTCAAAGATGTTCAGAAGCCAGCGCTAAATAGCAGGCGAGGGCTTCAGAGTAAAGCCTGAGGGGGTGATAAGGAGTAGGCGGTCAAAGTGGTCTCTGAAAAGGGCATAATCCCCCGGGGATGAGATGGAGGTAAGAAGAAGCCCCATGACTCACCTCCATGTCAACACCCAATTTCAAAGGTTTTCAGGGAAAAAAAAATCCAGTGAAAGAAATTGAAAAGACAGAGTAGGAAGAGAACCAGGATATGGTTTTATTTGTGAAATACACTAAAAAGAGACTGTCAAATGCCACAGTCAAATCAACTAGGAGTGAAACTTGCCTTAAAGCAGAGATCCTGTCTGATCAGTATGGCTTCAGTCATGGTAGCTGGCTGGATGATAGGTTACTAATGGAGAAACAGGGGGATAGTTGGCTTTATATGTTCATCTGAAATGCCCAAAAGGCTGAAAGTAGTTGTTTACTATACTTTGAGCGGGAAGACTACTTCCAAGTATCTCGCAAACCATTTTATGAAAAGTTGGCATCTAGTATCTAGAAGAGGTTGAGAGTCATAAAGATAGTTTTTAGGGCTCGGCACCTGTGGCTTAACGGGCTAAAGAGTCAGCCACATACACCTGAGTTGGCAGATTCGAATCCAGCCCGGGCCTGCCAAACAACAATGATGGCTACAACCAAAAAATGGCTGGGCATTGTGGTGGGCGCCTGTAGTCCCAGCTACTTGGGAGGCAGAGGCAGGAGACTTGCTTGAGCCCAGGAATTGGAGGTTGCTGTGAGCTATGATGCCACAGAACTCTATCCAGGGTGACAGCTTGAGGCTCTGTCAAAAAAAAAAAAAAAAAAAAGGATAGTTTTTAGTACAAAACCAACACTCCCTTATGGTTTCTTTTCTAGTTGGTTGTTAATAATTTCCCATGCAGTTATATCCATAATCTCTGATAGTTCTTAACATGAAGACAGCTATTATTCTCCAGAGTAAGAACATCGTGGGCTGAAGGCATTCACATGGCAAAAGTTAAAATTCAAGTGCAGTGAACTCAATGCAGAACCGAGGGCAATTCTACAACAGCTAAAACTTAGCACTTTGTGTTTTGAGAATGTTTTGCCTCCTAGTACATTTGAAATGTGTAGCTTTACTATAACATTTTAGAGGAGTCAGCATAGTTGAGATTTCCACTTTTGAGTTTTATTATTTCAAATTAGCTCTACTTAAAACTGTTAACAAATACATTGTTCTGTTCTAGGGCCAATACAAGGAATTACAGGTCACCAGATTTCAAGGATGGAAAGATAGATATTCTAGTTTATAGGGTCAATTATTATCCTCTTCACTCACTTACTTACAAAAACAATATAAAATGAGCTATACTGTACACAGCTATGATTTAATTAAAAAATGGCAAAAAAATACATAAATAAATAAAATGAGCTATAGGTAGTGTTATTTTTTTTAAAGCTTACATAAACGGTGGTGCCTGTGGCTGAGTGAGTTGGGTGCTAGCCCCATATACCAAGGATGGCGAGTTCAAATCCGGCCCTGACCAAACTGCAACAACTAAAAAAAAAAAAAAAAAATCATTGAATCAAAAGCTTATATAAAAGATGGAAAGGGATAGCTAATTACCAAAAGAGAATACAAGAAAATGACAAGATCTTTTTTTTTCAATAGTGCAAAGTTTCAGGCAGAGAATGGGATGTGAGTTTTCAATGTTTTTCTTTCTTCTCAAGCCAGAAGAAGGGATGGGGTGACATCTAACATTATCTAACACAGTGTATAGAGAGAAAGTCTCTTGCCCCACTGAAGTTCACTAAAAAGTCACTGACATGAGGCAGAGCGATTACTAGGAGGAAAATGATAGAAATGTATTTAATGTATGCAGGGGAGCCCTCAGAATGAAGATCACTTCCCCAGGGGGGTTTGGAAGCTCAGATGACTTTCTGGTAAAATAGGTTATGGGGGGGGGGAAGAAAGAGGAGTTTTGGGAGGATGAATGAGAAGGCACAAAGATCAATTGGTAGGGGACACACCTACGGTGCATCTTAGCAGGGTACTGGTGAAACTTGTTAAAGGTAGAGTATCAATGTCTTTATATAGTGATCAAGAAAATGCCATGAAGGCTATCTGTAACACTTCGATCAAAATATTTCTGAATGTATATGAAGCACATCGTGCCCTATGATTGCACCAATGTACACAATTATGATTCAATAAAATTAT
>CAUYON010030842.1:0-24625 GCA_963573935.1 Arctocebus calabarensis
AAATTGTGGTACATGTATACCATGGAATACTATGCAGCCTTAAAGAAAGATGGAGACTTTACCTCTTTTGTGTTTACATGGATGGAGCTGGAACATATTCTTCTTAGCAAAGTGTCTCAAGAATGGAAGAAAAAGTATCCAATGTACTCAGCCCTACTATGACGCTAATTTAAAAGTTTCGTATGAAGGCTATAACCCAACTATAGCACAAAAATATGGGGAAATGGGCAAGGGAGGGGAGAGGAGGGAGGAGGTTGGGGTGGAGAGAAAGTAATTAGTGGGACCACACCTACAGTGCATCTTAGAAGGTTACAGGCAAAACTTACTAAATGCAGAATACAAATGTCTTCATATAGTGATTAAAAGGCCATGAAGGCTATGTTAAAGTTTGATGAAAATATTTCAGATTGTATACAAAGTCAACACATTGTGCCCCATGATTGCACTAATGTACACAATTATGATTTAATAAAAAAGAAAGAAAACAAAGTGGAATAAAGGATTTTCAAATAAAATAAGGACAAAGTAAAAAGTACTTATCTTGCAAGCTAATGGTAATTTTTTAATTAGCAAGAAAACATAAAATAAGATGATAAAAAAGTATGTATCTATTTTTACCCCAAACATCGTTTATATTTTCTTATTCTAGGCAAATATTCTAAAAGTCAATAAAAGTGACTAATTATGTGTACCTTACAAGAAAGGCACTTAAAATAAAATTATATAGAAAGATTAAAAGTAAAAGGATGATCCAAATGTATCATGTAAGGGAAAAAGCAGAGGGACCGTATTAATTTCAAAAGATGAATTCAAGGCAAAAGATATTAGAAAGGACAATGTGGGCAGTTGATGAAATATACAAGGTGGACATAAAGTTCATTTGCAATTTATTATGTTAAGCTATTTTATTTTACTTTTTTTTTATTAAATCATAGCTGTGTATATTAATGCAATGATCGGGTACAATGTGCTGGTTTTATATACAATTTGAAATATTTTCATCAAACTGGTTAACATAGCTTTCATGGCATTTTCTTAGTTATTGTGTTAAGACATTTATATTCTACATTTAGTAAGTTTCACCTGTTAAGCTATTTTAGATTACACATGAACTTTATGTCTACTGTGTATATAAAACAACATTGTATTTAATATCGTTCTGGCTAAACCAGTGGGAAGTAGAGCAGACATAAGAGCAATAATTATGGGGGGAGCACAAAATTATTATCCTTAGTGAAAGATATAATTATGATCTTTAAAAACCCAAAGAATTAAAACTTTCTTAAAATAACTGAATCCAGGAAAGACAGCCAGGTAAGAGAAAATCATACCAAAAAATGTTTCCTATTTATCATCAAAAACCATTGAGAAGGTAGAATGGGGGAAAAATATTCTATTCAATATTGTTTCACAAAAACAAACTGCCTAGGACTAGACTTACAAAGTGTGCTCAGTGTATGTGAAGGAAAGATTTGCCTAGATGAAGTGAGATACCTCATTTCTGCTTGGGAAGCTCAATATGGTTAATGTTCTATTATTACAGTCCTTCCACAAATGATTTCTAGTTTTAATCCAATGCTAATAAATATCCTTAGGAGGTTTTTTCTGAAACTCGCATAAATGATTTAATTATATATCTGGAACTAAAACTAGGTGAAAATGACTATAAAAGTTTTAAATGGGAATGATAAGGAAGAATTTGCTTGTAAGACTCACAGGGTGTCCAACCTGTGGCCCACAGGTCACATGCAGATTATTTGAGGACTGTTTGGACTGTGATGTTCAATATCATGAAAAGTATGGTTCTTAGTTTTTGCTCATCAGCTTTTGTTAGCGTTTGTGTATTTAATGTGTGGCCCAAGACAACTCTTATTCTTCCAATGTGCACCAGAAAAAAAAAAAAGTTTGGACACACCTGCCAGTAAGTAAACTATATTATAGATCTATTACATTTAGAATAATCATAATGGATTATTACGATTGTGGCACTAACACAAGAATAACTAGAAACAAAAGAGCTAGACTTGAAATAGTATAGATAATGTCTCTCTTTTTTTTCATTTCAGGGTACAAACAACTAGGTTAAAATATCATTTAAAATCAGTGGGAAACCGGGCCTGGTACAATGGCTTACGCCTATAATCCTAGCATTCCTGGAGGCCAAGGCAGGCAGATTGCTTAAGCTCATGAGTTTGAGACCAGCCTGAGCACGAGTGAGACCCCATCTCTGCTTAAAAAAATGAGAAACTGAGGTAAGAGGATCACTTGAGCCCAAGAGTTTGAGGTTGCTGGGAGCTATGATGCCATGGCATTCTAACCAGGGTGAACTCTGTCTCAAAAAATAAAATAAAATAAATAAAATAAAATGGAAACAAATTAATTGTTCAACAAATGGTCTTGAACATTTGGGCCATCTGGAACAAACTGTTCCTTGTATTTCACCATGTAATAAAATTTATTTCAGGTGGATAAAAAGGCAAATATAATAATACCTTTAAAAATCTAGAAGAAACTATGGGTGAATTGACATTTTGTCTCTTGATGAGAACAGACTACACAATCATAAAAATAATAAAATAATAAGATATAAAACTTCACATATAATATAAATTCGATTCCATAAAACAAACTAATTCTGGTATGCCTGTCTCCTACTATGTAAGTGTGTGTGTAAAAATGGTGAGTACACAGATAGTGATAGTTTTATTTCCTCCTTACTTTGCTTTCTGTGTTTTTCTTAATATTCTTTGCAGTGAGCATATTACTTTTATATGCATACACAAATCTGTTTTATGATATGCCAAATTAACTATGGGCCAGGTTAATGCTAAATAAAGCATGAAGGTCATTTAAAGGAATACACTCCCAAGAAAACAGTTGTTAGAAGATAAACAAAGAAAGCCCTAACTCAATAATAGTGAGGAAAAATTAAGAAAACTCAGTCAGAAAGAAATACAACATTAATTTTTTTTAATAGACATAAGAAATCATTAAAAGCAAATGGAATTCTGTGTTGAAACAAACAGAAAACATCTACTCATAGTCAGTAGATCTAGAGTTTAGGTCCTGGCTAGCCATAAAACAGCCATGTTATGTGCTGACAAGGTATAGACTTCTCTGGGCCACCACTATAAAATAAGAGGCTGGCGCTAAACCCAGACCTGGCTTTCTAAACCTGGCTGATCATCAGATTTTTACTGGGTGGCTTTTAAACCAGCAAAACATGCATAGTGCTTATTGTGTGCTAGGCTTTGTGCCAATCCCTTGGTAAGTATTGTCTTATTTAATCTTCTTTCTTACTCTTAAGAGGTGCAATTATTCCCATTTTAAGATGAAGAAAATGAAATATAAAATCTAAAGTTACACAGCTAGTTAAGTAGATGTTTTAACCCAGGCAGTCTGGGCCCACTGTTCACGCTTTCAACTATTAACATTAGACTCAGAAATTCATCCTTTAAAAATGCACAAGTGATTTACCTGATCCATTTGACCAGTCTACTTTGCAGATATCTCTAGTTCTCAATCTATGATGCTGTTTCATCGTTTCCTATCATTTCTTATCAATGCCCCGGGGTAGAAATGTTTGATGTTTGACGGGGCCCCTTAGGAGAATCCCTAATAAGAAGCCAGATTATGAAATATGGAGGCCTTTCCAAATGTTGTCTTGAATCATCTATCAGCACAAACTTTGAGCTGTTTCAGCAGGCACATAGTTGCCCCAGTTTCCCAAATAAACAAAGTACAGAGTACATGAATTGGTAAAATAGCATGTTAAACATTTCATTCAAATTGATTCTACTTTCTGTCATGATTTCAGTGTAAAGCGAACAAGAGAAGGAAAGGCGGGAGAATGACGAGACTGGAAGATGAAGGAGGTCTTTGGAAGCCTGTCTCCTTGACACTGAGTCCTCCATCCCAGAGTCTGCAATGAAAAATCTGTGACCATCATAACAGCAGAACTGAGGTTCTTCTGGCTCCTGGTTTCCTGTGGCCTTGCAGAATGGACTGCCTGACTTCAAGAAGGAGAAAGGGAGCATCAAAGAGAAGGAAGGCGACACAAGAGGTCGAACGACAAGCTGAAGAGTCCTGGAGGTGGAGAAGGAAGAAGGTGAGCATGTAACTAGCCCCAGTCCTCCCAAGTTGCCTTAGCGATGGGAGAGCTAGAAAGAACCAGAGGAGGGAAATTATATACTAATATTATGTACAAAAGCTACTGTTTTAAGGACTTACTGGAAGAACAGACAAGCCCACAGTTCCAGTGAGTCCCTGGCAGTTTCACCCACCATAGCACAGGAACACCCCCTGTGGAGTTGGCTCTGTAGCTGTGAATCAGCTGGGGACACTGACACAGAACTCCAAACTCTACCTTGTACACGATTTTACTCCTGCTGTCTGTGAGGTCCAGTTGGATGGAGATGTAGTCAATGTTGGGTGAAGGGGGATCTGTATGTTGATAGCGAAGCCCCATCAGCAGGAACTCCTCACAGCTTACTTTGAGACTTCCTATTTTCTTCAATCCTGGGGAGCAGCTGCCACCGGGACACTTCAGTTCTGTTCCTACTTCTAAAACGTACAGTATTGTATCAAGATAGTCATTTGAATACTGAAATTGAAACACCAGTAGCCCCTCCCATGGATACTTATTCCCATGCAATGTCCTAAGAACACTCCTGTGTACCCTGTGGGTAGTCATTATTCTGAAAGCCTGAATAGAAAACAGTTGACAGTTGTCTCACCAGGGTTTTGCCCACCACGAGTTACAGTGAGAGAAAAAAACATAGAAAATATGTTTTCTAATGCTTGAACTTTTCTGGACAATAGCCGGGGAATTCACTAGAGGCCTTCTGCGGGCTAGCTCACAGCATCAGCATCCCCATCTCCATCAGACCATCTTTACTGGACTGTTCTACTCACTGAACTTCTCTGTTATTCTTACCACACCCTTCATTTCCTATGTCAGTTAATCTGTTTACTAAATCTCCCCTTAAACCATCTTTGACCACCTGAACCAACCCAATCTTTCTCTGGAAACCACAATTGCCTTTCCAGTAGTCTTCATGTCTTTGCCCAACTGTATTTTTCACTCTTATAGGGTATATGGTACTCATAACCCACTTATTTTTCGAGTCTCATTTCCCTGATATAGAAAATACTCTGCATCTAACTAGATTGTTGTGAAGATGAATGAGATGATTTATGCACATGCATGTCTTTAACTGTAAACTCCTATCAAGTTCAAAGTATTACTGCTATGATGATGATTACATCTCATATTTCCTGGTTTCCCCTAGTTCCTAGAATACTATCACGCCAACAGGAGATGCCCAAAGTATGTTGATTAAATGAATAGGAGAAGGAATGTTATCCATCAGCTCTGCCTGATCTGAACCATTGCTGCTAGTTTTACTTCTAACCTGCTCATAATCCAATAATACTTCATAAATGCACCACTACTCTTGCCACTGCTGCCATTGCTATTACTAATAACAGATGGCAATTAATGAGTATCTTCTGTACTCTGGACACCGTGTTCAGGACTTTGTGTATATAATCTAATTTATACCCATCCTTACACAACCCTACAGAGCTACTATTATCCTTTCCTGCTTTATAGCAGCTTAGACTGGTTAATAACTAAAATTGCACAGGAAATAAACAGCAGAGGCAGTTTTCAAAACCAGGTCTAATTCCATAGTTCATGCTCTTAACCACTAAACAACAATTTTCAACCAGCTAAATTTTACATTAGTTAAATAGAACCCTTTGTCATGGTAGAAGATGACCATGTATGGATATTTTTGTCAGTTTCAGTAACACCCAGATAAGTATTAAGAAATATCATACGGGACTCAGGGAAAAAACTATGTGGCTGATCTCCACGAGGTTCTCCCAGCCGAGGCTCCACCAGAACCATCTGGCCATGGGCTGGCAGCCAAGTTCTCACGGGGTCCAGCCTGACTGTGCATTCCAGGCTGGCCATCCTATCATAATCAAACGTGAGCAGGTTCTTATCAATCGCCCGGGACAGGCCATAGAATTGGGACACCTCCAGCACATTGTTACTCATGCGGATGATGTTACAATCTGGCTCCAGGAGATAGACCCGCAGGGTAAAGGTTTCCGTGAAGGTGTCTGTTTCAGTAAACCTGTGGAGAACACAGAGCAAAGGCAGTGTGAACTGGTGCTCAGCTATTTCTGAGACCTGTGTGCTCAGCTTGAAGCTTAAAGATTGGCCCTCCCCAAACTTTTGCCTCAGGTTGAGCTGAACTTTCGTTTCATGCGCGACTCCCAGACTCTGTCCTCCTCCCTCCTTCTCTTTACTCTAGTGTCACCAACTTTTCCTTCTCCCCCCCTCCAAACATCTTTCTTTCAGCACCTGCTCTCAAACTCATCATCCATGCTGGTATATAATGACTGCTGAGGCCTCAGAGTCACACTTCTAGCACATACATAATTTAAGAGTATCAAACCTGTGTAATTCATAGATTGGATTTTAATTCAGGAGTAAAGTGGTGAATACTGAAGCAGCCAGATCTTTTTGCTCTTCAGAAACACCACTACCTGGCTGCTCATTTACAGCCCAGTTCAATGCCTGGCATGTGAAGGTATCCAGCAGTTGTTACTTCTATTCCCTCCATCCCCTTAGCAACTCCAACCTTGGGATGTTTACAAAGACTAAGAGACATCAATCAATATGCTTTTTGAGGAGAGAAAATTAATGAATGAAGACTACATATCAACAATGCAGCTTCTAATTGGTGTGCTTTTATCATGGCCCAGGCACTACATTGAACTCTTTATGACAGCATCTCATTCCATCCTTATAAAAACCTACAATGAGCATCGTCAATCCCATTATACATGTGAGGAAAGCGAGGCGTAGAGAGGTCAAGTAACTTGCAGAAAGGGGCAAGAGAAGAACAAACATGCTCCCTGATCGACCACCTCCAATTCCTCTGAATATTTGATCTTAAATGTGCTCAAGACCAAGGCCATGGTGGTTCCTGTAAGCCTATGCTTCATGAGTCATGCATGCTCTTCCAACCTTCCTGCCCCCTAGAAACTCAAGAGGAGCTGGAATTCCACACCTTTTCCAGCCCCTCCAGGCAAGCTCTTAGAAGTCAGCTTGGTTCTGAAAGACCAGATGGCTCTGTATGCTGATTTTACAGCTTCCTAAGGAAGTCTTGGCTGACACTCATTTTCTGAGGACAGCATTTTGCTCATGCCTCTCTTTTGACACTTGCTCTTCTTTACCATCATTATCTCCCACCTTTCACATTAGACTATGAGCACCCTAAGAGTCCATGTAGCCTCCTCTCTCTGTTTTTTATGCCCAGCATGGAGCCCAATCTATAGTAGGTGGTCATAAACGTTTATAGAATGTTTCACTGTTCCCACCTCTTCTACAAAAGTCTTTGTATTGTTTTAGTGCTAAAGAGAAATTCACACCAACATAATTTAATTCATACTCTTAAGAGGAATAGAAATCCAGTAAAGAACAACACAAAGGCCTCCTGCACCTACACGAAGTTCTTAATTGTTTCTATGAAGTCAGCCATACCATAATCACAAACTGAAATTTAAAATTAACTTTTATTGGGATATAATTCATACCCTTAAAATTTGTCTTTCTGAAGTGTTTCAGTCAGTGTTTTTTAGTATGTTCAGAAGTAGTATGTTCATTCTACGTACAACTATTGTGTCTAATTCCAGAACATTTTCATTACCCACACCCACTAGTGGTCACTCCCCAGCTGTCCTTCCTCCAAGGCTCTGGCAAGCACTAACCTTTCTGTCTATATGGATTTGTTAATTCTAGACATTTCATATAATGGAATCATACAACAGTGACCTTTTAAGTCTGGCTTCTTCCACTTAGCATAATATTTTCAAGGTTCACTCATACTGTAGCACGTATCAGTGTTTTATTCCTTGTTATGACTGGACCACATTTTGTGTATGATTCAATTTTTTGGCTATTATGAATAAAGCTACCTTCACTTACAAATTCTCCTGTGAACATAGGTTTTCATTTCTCTCATGGGTATACTAGGAGTGGACTTGCTGGCTCATGTGATCATTCTATGCTTAACTTTATAATTGCTTTTTAAAACATTTTAACTTATTTCATATGTTTCAAAATAGAACGTGTTACACTTTTAACAAGCAGTTGGTAATCAAAAAGAAGAACTTCATTCACTTTTGGAGTATATTTTCCCATAAATTCTCATTATTAAGAGAATTAATAGCCTAAATGTTATGTTGGAATACTCAATACCTGTCAGGAACCCTAAAGGGAAACAGGATGGGGCTAATAATTCTCCTTCCCCACCCCCAAAAAAAGCCAAGGAAAATTATGCAAATGGATGAGTGGTGCCTGTGGCTCAAAGGAGTAAGGGCACTGGTCCCATATGCTGGAGGTGGTGGATTCAAACCCAGCCCCGGCCAAAAAACTGCAAAGAAAAAAAGTTGGCTACAATTCTTGCCTCACCTGCTTGGGTCTCCAGTTGTGATTGATTACTTTCTTAATTGAAATCTATTAAGTCGCCTTGTGACCACATGTACCAAGAGAAAAGTCCTCAGAAGTGCACAGAATGGGACCCTGGTGGAGAGCGAGCCATGCTCCAGTGATGCTCACCTGTAAAGTCTAAGCTTCACTGTGTCTTCATCAAGAATTGGGCAACCATTGTGAACATACTTTACTTCATTGGGAAGGAAATGGCAATCAAAGACCTAGTTCACATGAAGAAACGGATAAATATCTATGAGAAAATTGGTACAAGATTTAATTTTTCCAAGTGTAGAGGCCTGCCTGGAGAAATTATGGTTAGCAAGGGGTGTGTGTATGCATTTTAACCACCATCACCTCTACCCTACCCTCATGCCACTCACCATTCTGCTTACATAGCCAAGTCTTACCTTGAGAATATCTAAATAATGAAATCTAAATGATAACCAAAGCAGATGTGGTAAATAAATTAAGGGATGATTACCTCTATAAAACAATTATCTTTTTATAATTATAGTGCATTTAAAACATAGTTGCATCTACCAAAATTTTATTTGCCTCTTTCAGGGGTTCATAGCAATTGAGGTAGAGATTTCTGGGGGGTCTGCATGAAAAGGCACATATTAACCCACCCACAAATACACTATATTCATTCTACGTGCCTTTGTTCTCCTTCTCTTTCTTCCTTTTCCAAATAGTGTTTTTATAGTCAAAGATGAAACCACTGGTTGTGGACACTGTTGTGGTTGATGAAAGATGATAAGATGATACACAGTTATTTCTTAAATGCTTGCAAAGGACTGCTTTCATTAGTTGTATAATAGAAAAAATAGCTGATGAGATGAATAGAAATATAAGGGCAATTGCTCTAAGCAAAGTTATAATTAACTATCTCACCTCACTCAAAATTGTTATGGAAATTGCTATTATATTTTGGAAACCCTGGTTTTTAAGAGAAGATTCTTCTCTCCTGCCCATATCACGACCTTCATTCTGCCCAATCTGACTTGGTAGAGGTCTAAGAAAGACCTTTGAGGTAACTCTTCAGTCTCCCTAGTGCGTTCCGTACCTTGTCACAGCTCAAACATTTTCAAACAACATAATCCACTTTATCACTAATACAAATGATTTTCTTTCCCATAGATATCATTGGTTCCTCTTTTTAACTGACAACTAGGAAGGAGATAAAGCAAAGATCTTCCTTCTATCATTGACAGTCACTGTAATAAAGAGACAATCTGCTTTGTTAAAAGAAACATCTGTTTTATGTTTCATAATATGTTTTCCTTTTATAAAAGGCGACAACCATAATTGTCCATAAATTTACTAACTAAAACAAAGGAGAGCTAAATCCTTTTCTAATTACTGTCTAGCTTTGTTTTTTTCCACTTCAACTGCTTTTCAATTACAATTTATAATTAAATTGTCACACATTCCTAACTCATTACTCACTTTAATGACAGTAAACTACATCAAACTAGACATACTTTCTTACCACAGTATTTCCTAGTCAAAAAAGCAACCTCAGCACTAAGCTGTGTTGCTTTTCCACCAGGGATATTTCTCACCCAGGTGCACGAAGTGCTGTGTCTCAGGGAGTCTCGTCCTAGAACATGAGGAAAGCATACAGCCATGAACCTCCTCTAATTAACTGTATCAAGAGGGTTGTCTAAACAGAAGGTACTATTGTGTACAATTGAAATCCCTTTCCAAATATCCAATAGGAAAATGAACCTGTTGGTCCTAAGACAAACTTTAGTAATGAAATGAAAACATTAATTGAACAGATGTTAAGCAAAACAATTGCTTTGCAAATCACATGAAACTGTTCATTACACAGCAGGGTGCGTTAACACAGTCCTGTCGCTAGAAATGGGTTCATATAAGCTTGGCTTTCAGCTTTACCATTAAGATCCATTAAAGAACGATGTGTAGGAGCTGGGTGTATGTGCGTGCATGTGAACTTGGTCGTGCTGAACTTATAAAACTCTGTAAGACATAAATCCCTTGGGGAGGGCTGAACCAGCCTGGGTTAAAAACCAAGCACAATTTCCTTTTTTTGTTTTTTTTTTTTTTTACAAATCACCTTATGTTGAAATTATCAGATTTAAAAATATATATATATTTGGCAAAAAGATGATGAAACTCCACTTTTTTTTGAAACTCCTTGTTTTAATGGACTCCTTTACTACAGAAAAAATATATAGAAGACATAAACCACTACTTTAGATGATATAAATCAATTTGAGATGTCATGTTTGCCTCTGGAAATACACTGAACACTCAGGACTGGGTTCTATTTAATCCTTAATGAGCAGCAGCACTCTAGGAAAGCAAACGTGTGTGGGGGATGGGGATGGCTCTTCTTCAGCAGTCTGAATCTACTGCCCACATTGTCATTATGCTCCACGCTGTCTTTCCAATAACCAAACTCGCTCTCAAAAGCAGAAAGCCGGAGTTGGAGATGACATGAACCCCACCACTCATCCTTGTGACCAACTATGTTTTTTATCTAGTTCCAGGCACTCGGATCCCTTTTTTGCTCCCCAGGGCCTGGGAGCAAGCTAAACAATCAGGGCCATTAAAGCAACACTAAAAATAAATAATGAAGATGATTTCATTATACTCAGAGAATAATGTTAAGGAGTCATAGGCTGCTTGGAGTGGAGAGAGGATAGCCCCCAAAGGCTGTCTTGGGCAAACTAGATCCTCCTCAATTTGCCTCCTAATCATCTTTGTTTAGGTCATTACTATACTCTAACATTTTAAGGAGAATCTGGTGATTGGCAGGGCTTTTGTTTTGCTCAGTGGGGTATGTGTGCTTGGGGTCCCAACTGGAAGACAGCCAGGCAGCTTGGCCACACAGGCTACCAGGAAGAATTCTACTTCTCTTCTTCCCCCACCAAATACTCAGCCTCAAGTTTGAATAATTACTTTATAGAACATTGATTGGAAGGGCTGCCAAATTATCAACTCATTCATCTTTAAAATGTGCCCATGTATACCAGTAAAGCCCTGAGTCTCTTCCCCCCACTCCCTCAAGGAAGTGGGGGGAAGCCCAGTCTTCTAGTTCAGGGCTCCTGTCTTTCTCCTCCTCAACACTCTAAGGGTTTGCACTTGGCTTTGACTTCAGTTCCCTGTCATTGGGTCTCCCTCCCCCACTGGTGGGCTCATGGTATCACCTACCCAGTCTTACTGCATCAGGGCTCCAATATTAGCAATGCCACATTTCTCCTTTTCCCATTGACTGATACGTGCCAATCAAAACACATTCAAAGTACAAATACTGTCCAGAGAAAATGAAAAATTGCAACTACCCAACAACAGCTTGGGCCCATTATTATACTCTAACATTTTTAGATGCCATGTGAAGCTCTCTGATGGGCGAAAGGAAAGCTCATAGGAAACTGGAGAGAGACGTTTGATTGCTCAGGAACCCCCTCAATGTGAGTCCCCCCATCGTAGGACTCTAATATGTTTCAGAATTGGTCTATAACTTGGAGTGTAGTTCACAGAACGTCTGGAGATATCAGTTTGAGCTAACATCTATCTGCGTCTCCTTATTCCATCTCTCCAGTGTCAAACAACCTCATGGGGCTGAATATCTTTAGGATGGTTTGCACTGGGAGCAAAGCTAAACCACAACAGGAACAAGTAATAAACCAGAATCAACTTTCTGTTATGTGTAGCGGCTAGCTCCTACTTAAAGCAAAAAACGATGTATGAAAATACAGATATCTTAAACGTAGTGAATTGGTAACTCTTCACTCTACCAAAGGATTGACCACAGACTCTCCTTCATCTCCAAGGTTTTGATTGGAGGAAAAAAGTTTGCATTGGAAAGATGTGTTGAAACAGTGCAATCAGAAAAAGCACATGCGTCTGCGTCCCCAGTCATTGAACCTGACCTCCTCCTCAGGGGTTAGCACCACGAGGATGAAATCCTGCCAGTGCCAGGTTTGTCATCTGGAAACAGACGTAAAACATTCAAAAAATAGGTTTTACCTCAGCTAGAAAAACAACGCACTACCTTGCCTGGATTCCGGCATCTCAAACATGAACATCTTAGCAATCCTCACCTTCGTGAGCGGAGACTTTTCATATCTTTGTTCTCTCTCTGTCTCTGTGTCCCCCCGCACACCGTGACACACTCACATCCAAGCTCTGTGTGACCTACCTGTGGAGTGAGTTTCCCAACCCTCTGGGTTACTGGCTCATTCGTCACCACTTCCACTTTACAGGCATCCTTCTCTCTGGGCACGGCAAACCTCAGGTCGTCTCCTGACAGGAAGGCAGAGCGGCCCTTCGTCACCCTCACCCCACGGTTAACGCTGATGAAGGTGGGGCTGGCCCAGCCCGGGAGTAGCAGCAGCAGCAGCAGGGCATTTGAGCCCCCCCAAGTCAGAGAGCTCATGCTGACAGGGACCAACTCGTTTCTTTGTCCTCTGGTGAAATCCTTTCAACAAAGGAAGGCTTCGTGCTCCCTCCTGGGGTGTCAGCTCATAGTCCAAGGGGCAGGGCCAGGGTCCGGACAATGTGCCCCAAGATCTAACACACCCCTTTCATGTCAAACACAGACAAGGAGGCCTTTCAGGCAATCCGGGGGCTTTTAATAAAACTCGCTGATCACTCCTGACAACGCCGGCGAGATTAATGTGCCTCCCAAGTGCTTTTCTAATCCTGCAAATGGGAGAAGGGGATGGAGGAAAGTGAGAGAGAGACCAAAAGTTTATGTGGCTAGTCAAAAGATCGCTACTGACAAAGGGATCTTTCAACCAGCCTACGATTTCAGCTAAATTAAAAACAAATAAACTAACTTGACCTCCAGGCCCACCGGAAAGGCAAGACGGCCATTGCATCCCCGCTTCTAGCTCCTGCTTCCGGCCCTGACGTACCCTGTGTGGTCCAGCCTAAGACAGCCAGGCTGCTGCCCCAGAGAGCACCTTTTGGTCCTGTGAGTTCAGAGACAGTCGTTGAACTCTTTGCTTGTGTTTTCTTATTTGTCCACTGAGGACTGTAATCTAATTGCACCAGAGAGCTGATAGGATTATTTGCACACTGAAAACATGATTCATTCTAGGTCAATACTATCCAAATAAGAAAGAAACTTAACGATTTGCCATACTGGGTGCAACTCCGACTTTGCTGGGCAGTGAACACATCTAAGAAACACTTGAGTGGAAACTGGAGAAAATATATCTTTTTTAAAGTGAACATTCAAGTTTATGTTTCTATGAAACAATGTACGTGGCTTTAATATACACAGCTAATGACATGGTGTATGAGCACGTGTATTTACATAATCTACAATGCTAATTACATTATTATGTACTAAGTTTGCACAAAGTCTTTGTTTCTATTTTAACCACTTGGAATTTCATGATGATGTCTCTGTGTTCCTTAAGAACAAAAAATATTTTAACAAAGTAAAATGAATTGCGAGTGGTTAGGGCTCCAGCCACATACACTGAGGCTGAAGGGTTTGAACCCAGCCTGGGCCTGCTGAACAACAATGACAACTACAACAACAACAAGAAAAATAGCCAGGCATTGTGGCAGGTACCTGTAGTCCCAGCTACTTGGGAGGCTGAGGCAAGAAAATCACTTAAACCCAAGAGTTTGAAGTTGCTGTGAGCTGTGACGCCACAGCACTCTACTGAGGGTGATGTAGTGAGACTCTGTCTCAAAATAAAATAAAGTAAAATGTATTGAAATATGTCCTTAAACTCAGGGTATGATTCAATAAACAAATCATTGTTTGTTCTGCCTCAGGAAAGGACTTCCATGCTAGTAATTTTAATATATTTCTATACATAACCAGTGGATACCAAATGTTTGTCTGAAGGTTGTAGAAAAAAGGCCTCTATTCTTCATATCTAATACATTAAAGGAAAACTCATCCCCTTGTGAGGCAGTGGCTGGCTAACATGTGTCTTCTGACACATGGGGGGGGGGGTTGTACTTTACGATTAGCCTATTTTTTTTAGGATGTCACTCCCCACATAAAACTGTTCATACACTCCCACCATGCCGCCCACACTCCTGCTAAATTAGGCTGGCTTATTAGGTCAAGAATGCCAATCTGGTTGTTGAACTTTCACAACAAAATAAAATCACTTTCCTGTTCTCATTTGGCATCTAAGATCACTCAAAAAGGCAGCTCCTTCAGGGACAGGAGAAATAATAGGATAGGTAAGTGTCTCCCTGAACTGGGAGACACATATGGAGTGTAGTTCCACACTCTCCTTTTTAACCTCACTCCATCTCACTTAGTTTCCATTGCTGGTTCTTCCTAGACCCCCCGACCTTTTAGCGCCCAGTCCTAGCACCCATTTTTTCTCTATCCTCACTTCCTAGTGATCTCATTCTTTGGTTTGAAACATCTCTTGTATATAATGACATTCAAAGCTATATCCCCAGCCTGAACTTCTCCTTGTTCTTTTCTTGAGACAGTCTCACTTTGCCCCCTCGGTAGAGTGCCGTGGCATCACAGCTCACAGCAACCTCCAGCTCTTGGACTTAGGCGATTCTCCCGCCTCAGCCTCCCGAGGAGCTGGGACTATAGGCAGACGGCTATTTTTTGTTGTTGTTGCAGTTTGGCCGGGACCAGATTCGAACTCTCCACCCTCGGTATATGGGGTAGCACCCTGCTCACTGAGCCACAGGCACCGCCCAGACTTCTCCTCTTAACTCTAGATTCATATATGCCCTCTCTACTTGGCATTTCTGTGTGGGTGTATAATAGACATCTCATACTTTATGTAGCCAAAATTGAGTTCTTTGCCTTCCCTCCTCATCTTCCCTATCTGAACAGCAAGTCCAGCATTTCAGTTGGTCTCTTGTATGTCTCACATTCTACATTCAAACAAATAAAAAATAATCTTGTTGGTTTTTTGTGGACAGACCTCCAGTAATTCCAGACTTCTCTTGAGTTACTAGCAAAAGCTGTAACACTTCCAGCCAGCAGAATAAAAGAGAGGTGTTAGGTGCTATTCCCGTGCTTACCCTTCATTCTATAAAAGGCTGTCTCAGCAGACAGCAGCTAGAAGTCCTCCCGGTGAACCTGAGCAGCGAGGCTCCCTGAGCTCTCCTGCACAAGGAAATGAAGTCTGCTAACACCGTGAACGAGCGTGTGAGTGGATTCTTCCTACATCAAGCCTCTAGATAAGAATGAAGCCCAGTCAACATCTAGATCGTAGCCTAGTGACAACCTAAAGCTAAGGACCCAGCTGAGCCATGATCAGTCAGACCCCAGACATTCAGAAACCGTGAGATAGTAAATTTGAGTTGTTTTAAGCCACAGACTTTGCAATGATTTGTTACACAGAAGTGAACAATTAATAAACTTGTCCTTCCAAGCATGTTCAGCATCCAATTACTCCTGAGCGCTCACTAGCTCTGCAGGGTGACGGCAGTAGCACCCTATTTTATCTCCCCACTTCCACACTTGCCTCCCTGGAAGCCCCTCTCAGCAGAGCGCAGAGATTCCTTGTATCAAATGTTCCTTGTATCAAGCCACTTCTCTGCCCTAAACTTCCAATGGCGCTCATCTTAGAGTAAACCCAGAGCTCTGGGGCTAACCGAGGAGTGCAGTGTGACTGCGGTGCTTTTCCCCCTTGTCCCTCCTCATATCTCCTGAGGGTCTTCCCTTTGCCGACTCTGTCCCAGCCACTCTTAAGCCTTAGCTTTTCCACAAGGGAATCAAGATCAGCCTCCCTCCCTGCCCCTCTGCCCCCTGCCCCTAACCAAAGCTTCCCATTTGCTGCTACCGTCTCTGACATGAACCTTCTTCCCCAGATAGCCCTCCCACCACCATCAAGTTTTCCATCAAATGTCACTTGCAGAGTGGTCACACCTGACTGCCACACTTAAACTGTGTCACTATTGTCCCTCAGCATCTTCTACCCCTCTCCTGCCTTGTTTTTAATTCATGCTTTATAACCATTAAACGTAATACATTTGCTTATTTATATTAGTCATTTGCCATCCCCCTCATGAAGGTGTGCATTTGTTCTTTTTTATTTATGGACTCATCCCCAATACCTAGAATAATGCCTGATAAATCAATAAATATGTGTCAAATGAGGGAATAAATCGAAGAAAACAATGCCCTGAACTCATTTATACAGACTGTGAATACATTTCTTAATATGGTTTTTCCTTTGTTAAAATGTCTGTACATTTTTGATACCCTCTGTGTATTAAGTAATTAAAGACATATCTCCTGACAAAGTCCATGTAGCACAAGCCTATCTTACAGGTAAATGTGTTGTCATGTCATTATGTTCCTTAGCTGAAAATAAATCGAAAGAAATCATCAGTATAATGAGTTCCCTAGTACCAGCCCATCACGGTACAAAGGGAAGACTCTGTACAGCCTTCTCAGGCAAGGCCATCCATCTGGTGAGAGCACTTTGTCAGGCCCCACAAGAACAGCCCGCCAAGGCTGCACACATACGCATGCACACATACGCATAGCATGTGGTCCTGGAATTCTCTGCCCCCGCCACCCACTCAGCTAACAGCTGAAACAAATCCCCTTCAAACTGCCACAGAGATCTTGTATTATATACAAAGGCACAAAAAACAAGGGCTTTGATCCAGAGTCAAGTCCCTGATCTCTGCACCTGTTGTGACTCACAGGTCAGCCTGTCTGTAGACCAAACACAGCCCCTCACCTTTTACAATAGATCACAGCTTGGTGATCACTGCCACACTTTTAGAGCCAGACCTGAGCATAAAGGATGAATATAGCAATCTCAAGGGAAGGAATTCTAACTTAGAGGCTTGGCCGTATTTCGCAAATTTGTGTTTAAAAAAAAAAAAAAAAAACAGAAGAAGGACAAAGCAAATCTGGACTCTGAATCAAACAAGATCTTATAGATGATGATGAGTTTTTTACCACTCCCAAAATGAGACGGGTAACTCATTGTAACTGTCTCTGGTACAAAATTATTTTGTCCAGTGACAGCCAACATTTACTTAACAACACCCTAATTGGAGGTCTAGCACACTTTGAGAATTTTGTTTTCTTGGTCCCAGCATAGGGATCCACCCTAGATGGATCCTCGGAATCTATCTGCCCCCAGCTTGCTCTGACTGCTGTTACAGCATCTGTAAGGTCAGCAGAATTACTTGGAGCATGTGAAAAAGGAGGTAGAGAGGGTATTTAACTATATTCCCCAAGGAGCTTATAAACTGACTTTCGCTCACCTCAGATTTAATCAGATTCTGCAACAGAAACAAATTGTACCTTCGCTTGCTTTTGTGGTTCAGCTGTTTTGGGGCATTTCAAAATTCTCCTGTCATGCCCACAAATTAGTTCTGCTCTCACTGATCATTTCCCCACCATTGCCTTTCTTCTTTATGTAAAAATCATGTAGACTAAGTGTATCTGTAGAAGCCGATAAGAGTGTGTGAAAATGGTTCTGAAAAGTGGGAAACCAGCCTGCTTTGAATAGCTTCTTATCAAACTTCATGAAGGTTTCTTTAACTACACTTTCATCATTGGGAAATTTCCTGAACAGAAGAGAATAGTTCAGGAAGATTTCGTTTGGTGGAGGGGAAATGGGAGCTAGTATATGTGTCATAATCACACATTCAGTGTCACCATATGAGTATGTGTTCTCCATGTTGATGTGAACATAGTCGCTAATCCGAGATAATCCATGCAGAGCAAAAACAAAGTGGGCCCCAGCTGTACTCCAGCTCCTCATTGCAATGGAAATTCCTGATGGTCAGCCCTGATGAGAATAATATTTACCTTTTCCTCTCTGGAATTTTGCAGTGGTAGCTACACAACACAAGGCAGGTGCCCGACCCATCCATGCCCAGCACTGACATCAAGACATCAATAATCCACTGTAGCTTTTTGGCTGCTCTGCTTTTTACAGAATTCATGTGTGGCCTGAGACTTCTCATCAGTGCCATGGGTAAGGTTACTGCCATTACAATGAAGATCACAAGAGCAATAGACTCTTCTGTTTTCCCTAGGCCTGAGGTTATTATTACCTCCTTCATCCCTTTATTTCTTTTCAACATTTTATTTATAATTGAAAAGCAAAAGTTATACAAATTTTAGTGTACAACATGATGTTTTAATACATGTACATATTGTGGAACTGCTACATCAAGCTAATTAACGTATTCACTACCTCCCTTTTTTTGTGGGGAGAACACTTCTAATTTCTTTTAGCATTTTCACGTACAAAATACAATGTTATTGGCCTTGCATGGTGGCTCACACCTGTAATCCCAGCACTCTGGGAGGCCGAGGTGGGTATCTTGCTTGAGCGGGGTCTCGCTCTCGCTCAGGAGGTCAAGACTAGCCTGAGCAAGAACAAGACCCCATCTCTACTGAAAATAGAAAAATTAGCCAGGTATAGTGGTATGTGCCTGTAGTCCCAGCTACTGGGGAAGCTGAGGCATAGAGGATCACTTGAGCCCAAGAGTTTGAGGTTGCTGTGAGCTGTGATGATGCCATGGCACTCTACCCAGGACAATAGAGTGAGATTGTGTCTCAAAAAAAAGCTAAAAATACCCACAATATTATTAACTATAGTCATAATGTTACACAATAGATTTCCTGAACATATTCTTTCTGACTGAAATTCTAAATCCTTTGATCAATATCTCCCCAATACTTCCTGGCAACCATCTTCTACTTTCTTTCTGGTTCTATGGGTTCAACTTTTCTAGACCTTACAAGTACCCTAACATCCTTTAAGAAATAAAAATCTCCCATCCAAGTACTAACAAGGCCCGACCCTGCTTAGCTTCCAAGATCAGACAAGATCGGGCGCATTCAGGGTGGTATGGCCGTATGTTAACAAACGGAAAAACATACCATGCTCTTGGTTAGGAAGAATCAATATTGTTAAAATGTCCATACTTCCCAAAGCAATATACAATTTCAATGCAATGCCTATTAAAGCTCCATCATCATATTTTAAAGACCTTGGAAAAATAATACTTTGTTTTATATGAAATCAGAAAAAAACCTCGAATAGCCAAGACATTACTTAGAAATAAAAACAAAGCAGGAGGAATCATGCTACCAGACCTGAGACTGTACTATAAATCAATAGTGATCAAAACAGCATGGTACTGGCACAAAAGCAGAGAGGTAGATGTTTGGAACAGAGTAGAGAACCAAGAGATGAACCCAACTACTTACTGCTATTTGATCTTCAATAAGCCAGTTAAAAACATTCAGTGGGGAAAAGACTCCCTATTTAACAAATGGTGCTGAGAAACCTGGCTGGCGACCTGTAGAAGACTGAAATTGAACCCACACCTTTCACCACTAATGAAGATAAACTCACACTGGATTAAAGATTTAAACTTAAGACATGAAACTATAAAAATACTAGAAGAAAGTGCAGGGAACACTCTTGAAAGCATTGGCCTGGGTGAATACTTCATGAGGAGGACCCCCAAGGCAATGGAAGCAGTATCAAAAATACACTACTGGGATTTGATGAAACTAAAAAGCTTCTGCATGGCCAAGAACACCGTAAGTATAGCTAGCAGACAGCTCTTAGAATGGGAGAAAATATTTGCAAGTTATGCCTCCGACAAAGGTTTAATAACCAGAGTACACAGAGAACTCAAACGTATTAGCAAGAGAAGAACAAGCGATCCCATCTCAGGATGGGCAAAAGATCGGAAGAGAAACTTCTCTAAAGAAGACAGGTGCACGACCTTCAGACACATGAAGAAATGCTCATTATCCTTAATCATCAGATAAAGGCAAATCAAAACTACCTTGAGATATCATCTAACTCCAGTAAGATTAGTCCACATGATGAAATCCCAAAACCAGAGATGTTGGCGTGGATGTGGGTAAAAGGGAACACTTCTACATTGCTGGTGGAAATCAAACTAATACATCCCTTTTGGAAAGATGTTTGCAGAACAACCAGAGATGTTGGCGTGGATGTGGGGAAAAGGGAACACTTCTACATTGCTGGTGGAAATCAAACTAATACATCCCTTTTGGAAAGATGTTTGCAGAACACTCAGAGAAAAATAGACTTGCCATTTGACCATATAATTCCTTTACTTGGTATATACCCAGATGACCAAAAATCACATTACAACAAAGATATCTGTACCAGGTGTTTATTTCAGCCCAATTCATAATTGCTAAGTCATGGAAGAAGCCCAAGTGCCCATCAATCCATGAATGGATTAATAAATTGTACATGTATACCATGGGATATTATGCATCCTTAAAGAAGTATGGTGACTTTTCCTCTTTCATACTTACATGGATGGAGCTGGAACACATCCTCCTTAGCAAAGTATCTCAAGAATGGAAGAAAAAGTGTCCAATGTATACAGCCCTAATATGAAGCAAATTTATATCTTTCAGGTGAAGGCTACAACCCAACTATTGCACAAAAGGATTGGGAAAGGGGAGAGGGAGGGAGGAGGAGGGAGAGGGTGTGGGGAGAGAGGATAAAGGGTGAGAACACACTTGAGGTGCATCTTTGAAGGGTCGGGAGAAAACTACTAAATGCAAAACACAAATGATTTCACACAGTAAATGAGAAAATCTCATGAATGTTATATCAAACAGGCAGATGAAAGTATCTCAGATTGTATGTGATGCCTGCACACTGTACCTCATGAGTGAAATAATGTTCACAGCTATGATTCAATAAAAAAAAAATAATAAAAAAATATATATAAAAATATAGTAGTGCTCTGGACTTAGGTTGTACCACAGTTATGACCAAACTGTGCAAAGGCCATAATGCATATGATTTTTATAAACACGAATTATATAAAACTATAGCTGTATCCCAGCCTTGCCACCTATGCCATGTGTTCCCCAAGCATCAACCTTTCTATGTAACCCCAGCTCAGATGTTTCTTTTCATTTAACTTACATAAAATTCTATTTTCATCTGATTTTTTTGATATCTTCCAGTTTTGGAAGTGGCTTCAGAGTTGGGACCACAGTCTAGGGCCTTCCCATTATTACCTTCTTCACACCCCTGGGTGTCTTCTCACGTGACTTCTCTTGTGGAGGCCAATTTACAGTACATCTATGGGTTTCAGGGTGGTAGTGGTTATTGGAGGACTACATAAGTGCACAGCCTTTGCACCAATAATATTCCTTTTGTGAGGTTATCTCCAGGACTTTGGTAAGATCTAATCATAGACTACCATTCTGACAATTCTCTTTCTTTACTCCAGAGCCTTGAAAGAGCCAATCCCTCAAGATGATTTCTGAGTGGTAAACTGGGCCTAAATTTAAACTGGAACCAAAAGGCCATTTGCTGAGTAGAGGTCACACTAAGTTCTGAGGAAACCTCACATCTGCTTAACTTTGTGATTATCCTAGGTGCCAGTTCCTGTTCATACTGCCTACAGCAACCAATAGAATGTTACCTATATCAACCAATCAGAACTTATCAATTATCAGGTAATCATAGCCAAGCAAGTTTGAATCCTTCCTTTGTATATGTCTACGTGAGTGGATACTTTCCCGGGCACCTTCTCTATTATAGACACACATTTACTTTGTTCTCTGTAACTGCACTTTCATTTTACATGGAAGGTGGTATCTCCCTGGTGGGTGAACTGTTTTGTATAATAAGGTTTCTTTCCTCAAAATTTCTTCTTATTGAACTTTTGTTCATAGCCTGAATTTAGGAAGGGAGACTAATTATGACACAAGGCTGTGAAAGCACTTAAGGAAGCAAAGAGAAATGCTATATGTTTAGTGGCATGCACGCACGCGCACACACACACACACACACACACACACTTACACTTAAGACGTACACTTGTACATTGACTGTGTTGTATTGCTGTGTTAGACCTGTCCCAAGAGTGTTGCTGGGCCTCAGAGGACACACTCACTTCACCAGTGTAAACAGTCATCAGAATTGTGCCCTGAGATATGCCCTTCAGCAAGGCAGAGAGCCTGAAAAGATGCTTTCCACACATTGGACCTGAGGTACACAGTTCTCCTGCTGATTTTCTGAGGAATATTTTTTTCTTATCTGTGGTGTGAAATAACAGAAAAAGTATGCACATATCTGATTTGTTTTGTAGTCATTTTTTTTAGTGTTTGTGTATTTACTATGTGACCCAAGACACAGTGTGTGAGAGAAAAAAACAATTTGACACCCCTACAGATTATAGTATTTCTCTGTCTTTCTGTTTCCTGTTCCTTATTTTTCCAGTGTGTGAGAGAAAAAACAATTGGACACTCCTACAGATTACAGTATTTCTCTGTCTTTCTGTTTCCTATTCCTTGGTTATGTGTACTGGCATTGAGTTGGGCTGGTGAAGGAGTGATCACGTGTTCAAAGCAATCTCACACACCCAGCTTTCTTTCTTTTTTTTGAGATAGAGTCTCATTATGTCTTCCTTGGTATAGTGCCGTGGCGTCACAGCTCACAGCAACCTCCAACTCTTGGGCTTAAAAGATTCTCTTGCCTCAGCCTCCCAAGTAGCTGGGATGACAGGTGCCTGCCACAGTGCCTGTTTATTGTTTGTTGCAGATGTCATTGTTGTTTAGCTGGCCCGGGCCTGGTCTGAACCTGCCACCTTCAGTGTATGTGGCTGGAGTTGTAACCACAGTGATACAGGCACTGAGCCACATACACCCAGATTTTATTGCAAAGTAAAAGTACTTCTCAGAGGGATAAATAGATCATTCTTCATGAGTGGAGAAGACTGGGAAGGCTTAGTACCCACAGTCCAAACTACATGTTCACTAGTATGTTCTGCCTGTCTCCTGGGTAGGATTGGTTGCTGTTTCCTGCCTTTTTGTTACTGAGATTTTGAGGTTATGTAATAGGTTGTGGTTATATAACAATTTCTTTCCTAAGCATGTGTCTTTGCAGAATCCCTTATGAATATCTGCCTGGGGGGCACAAGTATAATGCCAATTAGATGGTAATAAACTCCAGGACAGTTAAGTCATCAGGATCTTTATATTTCAGGGAAAATTTTCCAGTCAGAGAAAATTCTCTAGCCATAAACACCTGATATTGTGGGTTTTTTCTACATTATGTTTGATTCCCATTCTCTCTCCTCAGGCACCACCCCTACTTGCATGGCCACCTTTGAACCCTCTTACCTACTAAAAAACAGAGACTATCAGAAGACTTTCAATAACTTTGTGTTGTGAAAATTGATTGTTACATCCATAAGAAGGACTTCTAGTTAGGCAAACCGGAGGACAATAATGAAGACAGAGTTGAGGGATCATATTTGCCTATGGAATTAGCTACTATTCTTAGTTTTCTGAAGGGTATAGAAACAAGAACTTTCCTAGGTATGTAAAGTACTAATAGTATTTTGGATTGAGAATGTTAAGAAAAATTTTTATATTTTCCAGTGTTTTGAAAGGACTTCAGGAACTTGTAATGAGAATTTTAGAAGGCTATTTGTATATATAGGAGTGAGTATTAAGTATACTAATCTCGGTAATAGTAATTGCACGTAACCATGGTCAGGAAACCAAATACTTATAAGGTACTGGGGGAAAAATGTTTAGGGCATCCTATGATGAAACCACAGCTTTATTTTAAAAAATTAATATTTTATACTGAAGTAATGGAAGATGTTATTACACAACTGTATCTACATCCAAGGTCATTATAAAGGCAAACGTGGGCTACAATATTATGTGTGTATTGGTATTTCTCCATGGATCTCGCAGTACCAAAATAAAAATGATTGTTTTTATTTATTTTTTTGGCATTTTTTAATTTTTATTTATTTATTTCTTTTATTGAATCATAGCTGTGTACATTAGTTCAATCATGGGGTACAGTGTGCGGGCTTCACATGCAATCTGAGATATTTTTATCAACTTGATTGACATAACATTCATGAGATTTTCTCGTTTACTATATGAAAACATTTTTGATCCGTATTTAGAAGTTTTCTCCTGACCCTTCAAATATGTACCACACATGTGATCTCACCCTTTGTCCTATCTCCCCTCACCCTCTCCTTCCCCTTCCCTCCCTCTCCCCTTTCCCCGTCTTCCTGTGCAATAAATGGGTTGTAGCCTTCACTTGAACGATAAAGAATTTGTCTCATATTAGGGGTGTATACATTGGATACTTTTTCTTCCATTCTAGA
>CAUYON010030843.1:0-36463 GCA_963573935.1 Arctocebus calabarensis
AATTGATGCAGGACAATTGGCACCCTAGCCAGCTCAGCAGGGCTGGTGGACCTTCCGCCTCCTCCTTGGCAGTGTCGGTGGTGTGACAGCCAGCTGAAGAGCCAGCAGGCTGGATGACAGGCAGGGAGGGGGGCCTCCAACCTCCACCAGAGGCTCCAATTGCCAAAAAGCCTGGACAACTGCTGAGGAGACACCTGTGCCTTGGTGTCTCCTTCACTTCACACTTAGGACTGAATGTGGAACCCTCATCTCCTATACCTAGGTCAATTTCTTGTGAATTTCCTAGGCCTCAATTCCATGAATGGACTGTATCCATTCATTGATACATTCATTCACCTTGCCCCTGGCAGAAGGGACTGTATTCATTCGTTTCCTGGCCAGGGAACCCATGCACCTATGTATACCCTGAGACTAAAGGCCTAAAGGAGGAAATGGGGAAAGACTGGGAGAGAAACGGTGAGAGCTTGTTTCTCCCCACTAGAATTCTCTCCCTCTACCAGGAGCTTTAGTGTTTTCTGTATTCTTTTCTGTGAATAGATTCTGTCTTACCACTGGGGGGTGAGGGGAAATAATGTAATGAAGAATAATAAAATACATGTTAATTGCAAAGAAAGAATAATTTTGTTTCAAATGCAATGAAATATTAGTACAAAACAAAAATGTTGTCGCCTCTTTTGAGTTAAATAATATCATGGAATATGACAGATACCTGCTTTTCATATTCAACCCTCTCTATCAAAGTGCAAGATAAAAGAATAATAGTTACACGTTTATTATGCTAAAATGAAGGAAAATAGTATTAGCATTGAATTGGAAGAATATTGGTAAGTATAATTTCCAAACAAGATATACCTTCAGGTATTTTGATATGAATCTGCATGTATTTTTACAAAGTCAGGAAACAATTTTGCTCACATAGCACTTTCTAAAAAACAGTTCATATTATCTACTTACTGATACATTCCGGTAAAAGTTTGTCCCATTGTCCATTTGGCTGACATATCAAAACTGAAGATCCAAATAAAAAATATCCAGGATTGCAGTCATAGAATACCACAGTGCCGTAGGTAAAATTTCCATGTTCAATTTTACTTTCTCTTTTGGAATTGGCAGGAATTCCAGGATCAGAACAGTTGACCACTAAACAGGTGACAAATTTTGAAAGATATATTCAGAATAATATATAAATATACTTATTTATATACCCTACATAGATTTGCATTAGAAATTTAGAAACTTATTTTCAAAGAAAATTTAATCAAATGAACCAAAGATTACCAAAGTAAAATTAATCCATGAGACGATCTAGAAAGTGAACTGAAGTCTGTGTGGTTGAAAATATTTTTAAAAGGAAATATTTTGGCAATTTTAGAATAATAGCAACTCCCCAAGTATTACCCTGAGTATAGATTTAAAGAATGTTACTTTTTAAACTGTCTTTGAACCATAAGAAAAAAAAAAGTGGAAAAATAATTTTGTTGAATTATATCACATCATATGAAGCATATTATACTTCTTTGCAACATGGGAAAATACAAAGTATTCTCTTTCATCTGTTTCTATGAAGAAAACAATAATAAAGTCTCAATTCATATCTGATGGTAATCTGGGCCTTAAACATAGATTTCACAGAAATAATAATAAAATAAATGCCAAAAGTAAATTTTATTTATTAGGAAGGAAACTGCAAGTAAAACTAATTTAAATGACTTTTATGTGCAGTCACAAAATAGGTAGAGATGATAAAAGTAGCCATGTTTACCTTTAAAAATACAAATTAAAAATTTAAGAAAAAGGAAAGCCTTGTTAATGAGATGATCAAGCTTTTTTGTTTTATTCACTGAAAACTTTTGGAGCTGGTACCCAACAGTACAATTCTTCCCAAGTTGGTTCAATTGTATCTTCTATATTTACACACACACATTATTACCATGACTTAAACTGAAGATAGTTAGACGTTTACCTTTGCATACAGGCGGAGGATGGCTCCATTGTCTGTTGGCCTGGCATTGTGCCTTTGTTGGCCCTTGCATAAGATATCCGATGTTGCAAGAGAATGTCACAACATCATTAAAATTGAATCCATTTCCACTTGTTCTTCCATAAATTGGACTACCAGGGTGACCACAACTAATAGCTAATGTTATGGTTGGGGGGGAGGGTAGATCAAAACAAGAATATTTAGTTATCGGTTATTACATGGAAGTCATACTCAATCATTTTGAAAAGTAAAATTCACTTTTACATGAAAATATATTGGAAGTACCTTAACTAAAGCAAAGAGACAAGGCAGAATGTCAATAGAGTCTTTTAAGTCTAATAGAAATATTTAGTAAATAGAGATTTAAAGTTGCTGTAATTTTATGTAAGTGCTACGTAGACATTTATAGTTTCATGGTATCTATTTTATTCTTTGTCTGTATAATTTTCTTTTCAGGGAAAAATATTAAAATTCAAAGAAATCTGGGGAGTAGTTCAGGTAAGTAGCTGACAGCAAAAACAATAAAACTGAACCAGGTTTCCTTTCAAGTTAAGCTTAAGAATTTATGATACTTAAAGGCACATTTAATTTTGAAATAGTTTTTAATGTAATTTACATAATAGATTTTGATGGATAATAGGTTAATAAGCAAAAGTGTGTTGGAAAATAAATCAAATTGACTACCTAATGTGGACAATAGAAAACGGTGAACAATGATATATTAGAATTGTCTTTCATGTTTTGAGATATCAATTTAACCAATTTTATCCAAACCAATCAATCTTCTGTGTTAGATTCAGCACAGATATTTTATAATTTAACACAATTTTTCTTAGAAACAGTGTTCTCAAGTAGATGAAATATTTCAGTTTTTTAGTGTTATGGTCCTAGTATAAATTTTATGTAGTGCCACATTCCTGAAACACCTGTATTGCCGCCAACTACATTATTGCATTATCTCACTCTATTGATATTGTTGCATGGTGGTCTCAAAGATTTTTCAATTCTTATAACTAAATATTTGTTGATAATGTTTCTTTCATATATGCAATATGCATTTATAAATATGATAAGGTCATCTTGAACACCAGAAGATATACTTTGAATTTCTAATCTTTATGACAAAATACAAATAAATAATAACTGATATCCTAATATCTACTTTTACTTTTCTCGTAGATGGTTTTATATGTTCCCAAATGCATCCTTCTTTAAGGACTACTGAATAGAAGTATCAAAGAATGGGCTCTGGTAATTTATTTTATGTGATCATCCTTAAATGTGTATGCATTGTGTATATGTGTATATATGTACACATATTTATCTGGCCTAACAAAACATTATGGATCATTCCTCGTGACCCAAGGCATCTAATTTCTCGGCCATGCTTACTTACGCACACAGGACGGCAGCTGACCAGACCAGTTGTGATCTTGTTGACATATCCTCACAGAAGAGCCGATGAGTCGGAACCCAGGACTGCACTGATACACCACTGTGTCCCTGTACCCATAACTCTCTCCAATGACTTGACCATTCACAATGAGTTCTGGGATTCCACAGTGACCCGCTGGAATGGGTTAAAAAGTTATATTTTTAATATGTTGATTTGTCTTAGTTGTATATTTATTTACCTATGTCACATCACTAAACTTTTAAAGCTTATTGAGAAATATGGTACCAACAGTCCTAATTATATAAGAGCAAAAGATAAGAGTGTCAGCAAAATACCAAATATTTGGAAATTAAAAGCAAATTAAATTAACATTTCTAGTTAACATTTGGATGTAGAAGAAATCATAATTTATATAATTTGATGCATACAAATGACAATTATCAAAATTGAGGAATAGAGATTTCTTATGAAGAAAATTATAGGTTTTATTAATATTAAAAAGAAGAACGGTGTAAATCAATGACCTAAAATTTCAACTTAAGAAGAGACAATCAGGAGCAAAATAAAGAAAAGAAAGCCAAATTAATTACAAAGGAATTATTTAAGACAATTATAGAAATCAAGGAAACAGAAAATAGACACACAATAAGGATGTTAAATAAGGTAAAGATTCTTTCTTTAAAAACAGCAGCAGAATTGTTAAACCTAACTAACCCCATCCAGACAAAAAATGAGAGAACAAAATTGCTAATAACAGGAATGAATGAAAGGCCTATGAAATTAAAAAAATGGGGAATATTAAGAACAGTTTTTACCAATACATTTTAATAGGACAGAAAAGCACAGAGACTTTGAAAATCATAACTTACCTAAACTAACAACAAAATAAAATAGAAAACATGAATAATCCTTAATCTATAAAAAGGAATTCTTAGACAAAAACCTCCCTACAGAAAACATTCAGGCATATACATTTTCACTGGTAAGTTCAATCATTTAAAAAAGAGAAAACATCAATCTTACATAAACTCTGAGAAAACAGAAAAGAAAAAAAGTCACTTCCTAATTTGTTTTATGAGACGACCATAACCCCAACAGTAAAACCTGAATACAACACTCAGAAGAAGCCAAAGTCCTTCATAAACAGAAATGCAAAACTCCTTAACAAAATTAAAAAAAATAAATTAGCAATATATATGAATGATAATACATCGTGCTTATCTGAAGTTTATCCAAATAGAAAAAGTTGACTTAAGATGAAAAATTGGCCCTTGCAAAGTATTAACAAATCAAACTATTAACAAATCAAAGAAGAAAATATTTTGCATAATTATTTTACTAGAAGCATAAAAAACTATATGGGAAAAGTGAGCACTTTTTCATGATAAAAACTAATAAGAAATTAGAAATATAAGGAAATATTCTCAACTTATTAAAGACATCTAAAATACCTCCAACTAGAATCATATTTACCAGTAAAATATTGAGTATTTTACATTTGATAAGGGAAAAACATAAGAATGTTCATTCTTGTCAGTTCTATTTATAATTGTTTTGTTAAACTATTCTATCCAGTGTAGTACATTAATAATTTTTTTTAAGTATAATGCTGGGAAACAAAAAAAAAATGTAAAGCTATTCTATGCTTAGATGACATAGATGTAGAAAATTATATTTTAAGAAAATGTTAAAACTAATAAGCGAATTAAGAAGGTTACATTATACTAAATATTTTAAATAATTATATTTGTATCTACTAGCAGGAAACAATGGAAAATATAATTAAAATGAAGAATTTCACTTATTATTGTGAAAATTCTAGGCAATAAAGTTAGCAATAGACACACAAGATCTACAAAATACTGCTCCTGCAAAAAAAATTAAAGAAGCCCTGAACAAACGAATAAATGTACTATGTTGATGGATTGAGAGTCTCAGTATTGCTGATGCCAGTTCTCCCCAAAATGATGGATAGGTTCAATGTAATCCTGATCATAATCCTGCCACGCTATTATTTTTTGCATAATTGGATAAACCAATTCTAAAACTGATACGAAACTGTAAAGACTTTAACAAAAAGAGGTAGACTTTACCAAAGTTGAAAACTCCTCCTTGTCAAGAGATGCTATTAAACAATGAATAGGCAAGTCCTAGTAAAGGAGAAAGTACTTATAAAACATACAAAGATAAAAGCTTACAACCAGAATAAAGAACTCCTATCATTCATAACGAAAATGTAATTTGATACTTTAGAACTTCACAAAGAAAAATGTACAAATAGCCAATAAACTAATGAAACCATGTTTATCAGTAGTCTTTAAGATAATACCAATTAAAATATTGTTAGACACCTTTATGGATCCAGCAGAAAGGCAAGAATTAAAAAAAAAAAACTGAATATACCGTATGGTGGAGGGTATGTGAGACAACTAGTACTCTCCAAGGTGTTCTATTTTTCAGTAACCAATAGAAATGAATGCCAATACCCAGAAAAAGACTTTTTTTCTTAAAATTTTAGAGACGAAGAGTCTTGCTCTGTCACTTAGGCTGTGGTACATGGGCATCATCACAGCCCTTCAGTCTTGAGCTCTTGGGCTCAAGTGATCCTCCTATAACAACCTCCTGTATAGCTAGTACTCCTGCAGCGTGTCACCACACCTGGCTATTTATTCTCTGGTGTGTGTCACCACACCTGGCTATGTATTCTTTGGTGTGTGCCACCACACCTGGTTATTTATTTCTTTGATTATTTGTTTGGTAAAGACAAAACCTCAAACTCCTGGTTTCAAGTGATCCTTTAGCCTTGGCTTCCCAATGTGCTGTTCTGGGATTACAGGTGTGAGCCACTGACCATCCCAATCATAGCAGCTTTATTTACAATAGTCCAAAAATGGATAGAGTTTAGGTGGCCATGAATGGAAGGATAGAGGAAGTGTAACACGTTGTACAAGGAAATTCTACTAAGCAATGAAAAGGACAAATTACAGACATATAAAACATGGGTGAAAGAAAATGAAGTCTTACACACAAAGTACGTAATTCAGGATTCTGTTTCTATGAGCTTCTAGAACAGGGAAGCATATATAGTGAAAAATTTCAGAAAAGGCATTGCCTCAGGTTTCAGGGGAGGAGAGGTACAGAGTGACCGTGCAGGATCATAAGGATATTTTCTGAAGTAATGATAACGTTCTGGATCATTACAATGGACTAGTTACACAGGTGTACGCATTTGTCCAAACACATCTAAGTACATTTATGATAAATGCACCTCATTACCACAGTAAAAAAAATGAAACGAGAGCTGTAAACAAATACTGCACTCTTGCTAACGATATGCATCTAAAATGTTTACTGTCAAGGTATGCTGTTGGCTGCAGCTTAATTGAAAATGTATTAAAAATGAATTGATGGATTGATAGGGTCTTAGAAAGGTAGATACTTGATAAGTAAATACAACAAATCGTGAATTGTAGATCTAGGCAGTAGATATATGGATGTTCATTGTCATTTCTTTCAATTAAAAATTTCATAATAAAATGCTGAAACTTATTATTTCAAAATAATAAGTTCTAATCGTATTTCAATTTGGAGGTGTTTGTAGTTCTTTACAAGAAATAACTTAAAAATGATAAATTAGTAAAAGCTCATAAAAGGGGTATTTAGATAATTTCGCATTTACACCCCAGCAAAGGCATTCTAGTGATCATTTTAAGCTAAAAGTTTCTGGGGCTATAAGAGCAAGTTGAAAAGAAAGAATTCTGACAACCATTCACAATGTAAAATTCAGAAATTAGCTAGTTTAACCACTGCACTTCCCTCCTATCAACATTCTTTGAATTTATGTTAGATGTCAACACTGTATCCGCTGCGAAGAATAAGGCTGTTGTTAAAGGCTGAGAAATAATGTTATCTTATAGTATTCCTGCTACATCCTGTCTTTCCAGAGAAAAGAATCAAGACTGCTCAACAAATAATAGTTCATGAGAGCATATAGTCATAAAATATAGGATTTTAATTTTAGTTTACATATAAATTTAAAAATTTATATGTTAACTTAAGTTTTCTTATAAATTCGTAAGTGAAGTTAGTAATCTATTTGGAATCAGATGACGAAAGTCAGTTTAGGAATCATTAAGAAATGTATTATTTGATTATTTAATTACATATTAATACATAATGATTTAATTTATTTACTATTTTCCTTTTCTGCAATAATTTTATTGCAGAGAGTAAGTGATTTCATACATCTACGTAGCCTGGGCTAGTGGGAGGAAAGAAGGCCCTTATTCTCCCTGCCCTGTTCTGCCTTGGGGAGACGTGGAACTGGGGATTCCAGTACAGGAAAAACGCATTCCACACCCAGACCTTCAGGAATGGGGAGCCTGCGGCCTTTGTCCACACGTGGGCCTCTAGATTCTTGACGAAGGCACTTTGACTGAACCCAAATTTTACAAAACAAATCTTTTTATTAAAAAGGGCGCAGCAGAGAAACATGAAGCTTTTCTTGCCTCCTTTGGTGCTGTAAAAAGAACAATCTTGAAATCATAAGGCTGCGGTTCCCCACTGCTACCAGGGGCCCAACAAGGTTCCCCAGGGTTTTCAAATATGTGTATTTTTATGAAGAAACTATTATCGCTGGCTCTCCAAGAATATCAATAAACATGCCTGACAGTGGAGGAAAGAGAAGTTCTTATCAAAGCTTCTAGTTATACCCTTTTAAGTTTCAAATAACAATTGGATTTCCACAAATATTTTTAAGCTTATTAGCAAAACAAGACATAATTTAATTTTCTAATCTACAGAAATTTCGACCGTATGTTCTACATTTACATAGTAACTTTTTTTTTTTTTTCTGAGACAGAGCCTCAAGCTGTCACCCTGGATACAGTGCCGTGGCATCACAGCTCACAGCAACCTCCAATTCCTGGGCTCAAGCGAGTCTCCTGCCTCTGCCTCCCAAGTATCTGGGACTGCAGGTGCCCACCACAACGCCCGGCCATTTTTAGGTTGCAGCCGTCATTGTTGTTTGACAGGCTTGGGCTGGATTCGAACCCACAAGCTAAGGTGTATGTGGCTGGTGCCTTAGCCTGTCGAGCCACAGGCGCCAAGCCACATGGTAACTTTTTAGAGATGAAACATTGTATGAATTTGGTAGTACTCTATTCATAATATCAACAATTTTTAAATTATTAAACAGTAGATCATGCTTTATTCCCAACAGATGAGTGAATAATTATTAGAATAATTTTCATTATTACCTAATTCAATACTTTGTCATACCTTAAGATCATGTTGGAGTAAAATAAAGTATAAATCAAACTATTCCCTTAATATTAAAGAAATTACTGAAGTCCTTGCAAAAGGAAATGAAGCACATCACAATATTCCTTTCATAATATAAGAAGAGGGGTAAGAAGAATGAGCCAGTTCAGTTTCTTTTACTGAACAATTTTTTTTAAATAAATACAAAGACCATAAAAAATCCTAATGCCTAAAGTCAGTCTCAAAAAATAGATTTTGAAAGTTTTAATAGAAAAGTAGTTTTATACATGTTGAAATCTTCTGAAATAAGAAGGGAAAAAAGATATTTAAATGTAGAAATTGCTTTTCTTCTTTAGTCATTACCTTCAGCAAATAGGTGAAAGGAGAATTGACTATGGTTTACAATGAATTAACGGCTACAGTGATTAATCCAGCTGGGGTGCAGACATAGAATTTTCAGCAATTAGTTTTCACCTTTTTATTTTCACCATTCCTAGAAAAAAATGTGTCTCTCCTTAATGACATAAGCATCAGGGGGAAGACGAGTTGATTAACTCTAAGAGTTAACTATTTAATCGATTTTCCATCATGAGCTATTTTTCAAGTAAGTCTTTTCTGTTTTCCAGCATCCTTCCTGAATAAATATAAGTCATCATCTCATATTAAAAGAAATAGGGATGATACTTCCTTTCTACAGTGGGGTGAGGGGATATTTGATAAAAATAAAAATTTGTACCTAGGCATCTGGTTTCAGATCCGCTCCAAAGACCTGAAGAAAGGCATTCCCGTACAGCGGAGCCCACGAGCATGAACCCCAGGTCACAGGTGAAGATGGCTGTGGAGCCATACGAAGTCTGAGTTCCAATCTTATTTCCATTTGGAGGTGTTGGTAGTTCGCCACAGGAAATAACTTAAAAAGGATAAATGAGTAAAAGCTCTTAAAGATTCAGTTGAGATACACTTGTAACACAACTATGCTGTAACACTTGATGTATTTATTATTCTAATTGATGCTTTTAAAACATGTCTGAATGACTTTGAAAGTGTAGAAAAAAGAGAAGGCAAGCTAATGATAATTTAGCATATACCCCTGAGTTCCCTTAAAACCTTCTAAATGACAGAGACATGAAGTTGTGTTCTTCCATTTTTTTCTGAGCAACTTAGTTGCAGTAAATGAAAAAAAAAATCGCAAGATGAAAGACAGGATAATTCGTTAGTCCAAAATCGTTCTCAGACTGACCAAGTGACATTGGTGAAGCCTTTTCACCTACCTGAGCCAAAGTTTCTTTGTATCTAAGCCAACACTAGGATAGTAATTATAATTAATTTTTGTTGAGGACTTCATAGATTAAGAGCCTTCCAAGTAAACATTTGACTTTCACAAGATCTATTAGATAGAATTGTATTTTGTATTTTTTGGTAAGTTTGAAGAGAGACCTAATTGACTTTCTAGATTATGTAGAACCCATCTTTCAAGATGTCTTCATATTTATAGACTACAAACAAAATGTCATTTTAGAATAAAAGTAATAGTGGATGCTTATTGAGTGATCATTAAATACATTTGTTGAAGCCTGTCTGAGCATTTCTGTCACAGATAATATTTTCTTAGCTGTATGAAATATTTTTGTCCTATGTGCTTTTTTAAAGAAATTATGCTGGAAGAACAAGGAAGGAGGTATAGGCAGAGAAAGGTCCTGGGAGAAAACTTGCAGGAGCAAGATAAAAATTTACAAATGCCAATGATACTGTATTTTCAGATTAGGGTAGGTACCTGCAGCCACATGAAACCCTCCCAATCTTCAAGTGTCTTCCATCAAGCCCATCAACTAATTGGAAACTTCACAGAACAAGTCCCTTTAGTAAAAGGACTAGTTCTGTAAATACAAAAGTCTGCACTCATGGATCCTGAAAGCCACATGTGACTCACAGAGTCTCCACCTTCAGAAGCTGTGTTGGACACAAAAGGCTGAATTTTCAGCCTTGAGTATTTCCTGGCACAAAGTAGACTCTCAATAAAGATAGTAAGGGCAGTTCAAGAGCACTCAAAGTACGTCTCCTGAATACCTGTGTATTCTATGTTTGGACAGCTTGTCTGCATACTGGCCATTTATAATAACGTGGGAATAAAATGCTTCAATCCGGCAGTATTTATTGAGCTCCTGTGAATATGGTTGCAGGTGGTATTTCAAACATGGGATACCATTAAATCATTACAAACTTTACACAGTAGGTGTTATCATAATTTTCTAGTTTTAGAATTTGGGATAAGACAGAATAAACATCTTCTAGGGATGAAAAGGCAGATGTTGTAGTCAGAGTGCTGGGGTTGGATATCATTTCCCACCATTTATAAGCTCTGTGACTTTTGAAAAAATTAAATATGGGGTAAAAGGGTTTTATTTTGACAAAATGAGTGTAATGCATGTAAAGTCCTCAAAGAGTGGCAAGTAGTTACATGATAAACATGAGTTAGTTGTTAAAGTAAATGATTGATCTAGGATTGAAACACATGATGTTTTGAATCCAAAGCCTACACTTTTTCCTTAAGCCTTTACTAATACATAGAAATATAATTACAAAACTTTAAAATGTAACACTAAGTGGCCATGTTAATAATATCATCCTATTATTGATCTAGTATATTTAGAAAAGGAGTCAAGCAATTCAATCGCAAAAGATCGCTTATGAAATCACGGAGCAGAGTGTATACTTACTTTGGCAATAAGGTCTTTCATTTCTCCAGCTCCAGGTACCATTAGGAAGACATTCAATAGAAGCAGGACCTAGTCCATGATAACCAGGATCACAGCTGAAAACCACCTTGGTTTTGTATTCATAATGGGAGCCATTCACAATTCGCCATCTTCCATGTTCCAAGGTAAAGGAATTGATGCTTGGACATGTAACAACTATACAAAAAATCAAGATTATAAACGCCACTAAGCCAATCATGTCTGTTTCACCTCCTATCTATATCTCACGTCTATTCCATCTCTTCCATCTCCTCCGCCTTAGTTCATTCACTATGGTCCTGTACAAGGTCTTTTATTTTATTCTTTATTTCTTTCTACATTAATCATTTGTTCATTCCCCCAGCAGCATGCTACAGTTGGGAGTTCCTTGAAAATTTCCCACTACTTCACAATTCAGAACCTTGTACATATTATTCTACCTGCTTAGAATCCCAAATTCTGCTTTACCTGTATTCCCTTATTTTTTCAGAAATTTATAAAAGACTTTAGTTTTTGGAAATTTATATAATGAGAATGGCCTTTCATGCAAGAACTGTGATAAAACTTTAACTAATTCAAAACTTAAGATAAATAGAAGCATTACTAGATACCTATGCTGTTTGCAACAAATTTAACAATATTCATTTCAAATGAAGTCAAAACTAAACGAAATGTGAGTACTAACTAAGAAGAAACAACTGAAGTATAGAGAAAAGACCTTATTTTCCCATTCTCTTTGCTACCAAGCATGTCATCAGAATGAATGTCTATATAGTCATTTACTTAAAAATGACAGCGATGGGAAATGGTCCAGTGTAAGTAGCAAGAAGAATTACCAGCAAAAGTTGAAACTTATGAATAATTTCAATAGCATCATTTATCCTTATAAATATCAGAGCTGAATACACTGCAATATAATTTTATTAAAGCAAACAATAAATTTTTTTCCAGGGGCTATGTGCTGAAAAGATACATTGCTTAAAGGATGATATTTTTAAAAAGTAAACAAAATGTTATTATGTAAGATTAAAAGTCTCCTTTTGGAAGTAAAAAATTTGGAAGTTTCCAAAAAGAGTGAAAAGTCCTTGAACTGTCTCCCTGTACTTCCTGGTACAAGATGGCTTAATTAGCTTGGATTTTGGTCTTAGACATTAAACTTTATTTTAAAGTTAGTTTTTAAAATTCAGCAACACATAACACTTCAAATCATGCACGCTGTCAGTAGATACACGAGTGAAGAAATTTCTTTAAAACACACACCGACACAGCGAGGGGTCTTGTTGTGATTGCTCCATGTTCCATCTGACTGGCAAACGGCAGTGGTCAGTTCCTTTGAGGACAATCTGTAACCATCATTACAGAAATAGGTAACTCGTGTTCCTACCAAGTAGTCTGTTGTGAGTATTCCTCCATTTGTTGGAGCTTTAGGAATCCCACAGGAAATTGCTGGAGTAAATAGAAAATTACATAAACAGAAAAATGCTTAATAAATTATATAAGTATGTTAAACTGTAAGACATGTAAAACTAAAAATTTGGGACTCTACCAATTACCAATTACTCTCAATTTCAGAACACCTTTCAAAAATATTTTTCTGAACAATGAATTTTTAATAATTTACTTCTAACTTTTTTGGACATGTTTTTTAAATTGGTGAGGCTATCCATTGTCAGGGCTTATTTCTTGGTTTCCTCATGAGCATGGTTAGCAGCATTCATGCAGATTATGTAAGAATATGAAATAGTGAAAAGTGTATCTATGCCTGTGGCTCAGTAAGTAGGGCACTGGCCCCATATACCGAGGGTGGTGGGTTCAAACCCGGCCCCAGCCAAACTGCAACAAAATAAAATAAAATAGCCGGGCATTGCGGTGGATGCCTGTAGTCCTAGCTACTTGGGAGGCTGAGGCAATCACCTAAGCCCAAGAGCTGGAGGTTGCTGTGAGCTGTAATGCCACCGAACTCTGCTGAGGGCGACAAAGTGAGGCTCTGTCTCTTAAAAAAAAAAAAAAAAAGGTGTATCTAGTGTAAACCCTTGACTACACCACAATATAGCAAGTTTGATTAATTCAATTTGACAGATAATAAAGATTATAAAGGTAGTGGTAACCAATCTCATCACTATTTAGTGCAGAAATAAAGCAAATAGATTTATTTTACCTGGAAGCTGTATCTTCGGTATAGCAAAAAGGTACATGCTTGGGCTCTATCCAGGGTATCATATGCACAGGATGTACTTAATAAACATAAAGTCAGGATTTATTAGCTTAAAACCTAGTTTGTATCTTCCTGGGTTTCAGTGATAGGTCTTAGATGTCTTGCTTTTTATCTATAATACATTTTATTTAGGTGAAAATTGGTTGTACTATGATTTGATAATGACAATACAATTTTATGTTTTCATAGTTTATTATACATAGAGTATTTTCACACTTTATAACTTCAAATACATTTTAAAAATCTCCTATGATTGTTTTATTTTTTTCCATCTTCGTCTGACAAGGACACAATTGGCATTTCCAGAAACAAAAAATAAAATAAAATCTTTCAAATCTTGAATACCTTTCAAATATATCTGGCAGCAATACCTCAATTAAAATAAGATTTGTATCTTTATACATCATTCTTAGAGTAATATTTATTTATAGCTCTGCAGGAAGATTAATGTATTCAAATATGCATGTTGCCCCATAAAGAATTGACATTACTACATAATAGCTAGCATGTGAGCTGTATTGCCTTTATAAAATAAGAAAGTCTCTGACTGCTGAAATACACGTATCTTGCTCTTATAGGTTTCATACAATATATTAGCCATATTTTATCTCATAGAAAAAAAATAAGGAACAGAGAGTTGTGAGTTCAGTTTAAATATTATAAATGCTGTTTTCTATTCATCCACCTCCCATTTCAACCAAAAAGTGTATCTACTTCTCTTACAAAACCTTCCATTGTGGTGCTCAGTTTTTATCAATCCAGGTGAATTAAGTATCTCCACTAACAAACTTTAGTGAAGTCTATTGAAAATTGACAAAACTGAAAGGTGGAATCCCTACTGCTGAATAGTTCGAGCTTTTGCAATTTTGTAATCTTCAAATTATGAACAGAAAAGCAGTAATGTTGTCTTTTATAAGTTATATAAAAAATCTTATATAATTATATTATTATTTCTGCTTTCTAATTATAGAATGTCTAAAATTATGTTGAAAAGCAAATGGCTCCTTTGATGCCTGTTAAAGCAATATTTATTTAACCTAGGAATTTGGGGGATTTCAATTTGTCATGAGCTATGTCACTGACAAATGCTTGTCAAAGATAATGTACTTAATGATTTTTTAAAAAAATAACCACATATTGGCTTGGTGCCTGTGGCTCAATGGGCGTCGCCATGTACACCTGAGCTGACGGGTTCGAATCCAGCCTGGGCCCGCCAAACAATGGTGGCTGCAACCAAAAAAATGGCTGGGCGTTGTGGTGGGCGCCTGTAGTCCCAGTTACTTGGGAGGCAGAGGTAGGAGACTCGCTTGAGCCCAGGAATTGGAGGTTGCTGTGAGCTGTGATGTCACAGCACTCTATCCAGGGTGACAGCTTGAGGCTCTGTCTCAAAAAATAAAAATAAAAATAACCATATCTTATAATTTCAGTTTATAATATATTTTTTCCAATTTTAATATCAGGTATATCCAGATGAGTAGAATGAATTTGAAGTATTTCTTCTTTTTCTATTGTCTATAAGATCTGGCATGATCTGTTTTTTGAAATTATCTTCTATTTTTATTTACAAGTATTAGTTATTTTTTGAGACTTTGGAAAAATAAAAAATTAAATAAAATTGTCAAGATTGGAGGAAAAACTAACCATATCTTATTGGGATAGTGTAGATTGAATGTAGATATAAATAAAAGAAAGATTGTTAAATAGCATATCTTCCACTTACATTTTTAGTATAAATTTTTTTAGAAATGAAAAAAGAGATAACGTATTAAAACGATAGGACCTTTACTATGCCTGTGGAGAATTTACAATTTACCTTAACTGAAAAGAAAAACCAAAAGAAAAAGACAAAAAAAAAGAAAGGAAAAGAAAACTTATCCTGGTCAGAAGAAGAATCATCATCACTGAGTGCTTGTCAAAGAAGTTTCTCTATAAAACTCTCAAAAAATCACAAATTAAAAGAGAGACAGAGGGGGCGGCCCCGTTACTCAGTGGGTAGGGCGCCAGCCCCATATACTGAGGGTGGTGGGTTCAAACTCAGCCCGGCCAAACTGCAACAGGAAATAGCTGGTCATTGTGGCGAGTGCCTGTAGTCCCAGGAGGCTGAGGCAAGAGAATCGCCTAAACCCAGGAGTTGGAGGTTGCTGTGAGCTGTGTGACAACATGGCACTCTACCCAGGGCAATAAAGTGAGACTCTGTCTCTTAAAAAAAAAAAGAGAGAGAGATTATAAAGTGACTCTTCCTACCAATATTCAATTGTGGGATGGAGACTTATCAACTCCTGAAGGAGTAATCGATAAATGGTTGATTGATGTTTAGAAAAGAAATAAAACATCTGATGAAACCCATGTAGAGACAGCTAACTAAATGTTCTACTTCTAAGAATGCTCACATTGTGTAACTATTGCTTCAGTAAATCTATGTGAGGATGTATAAGGAGACTAAAGAGGCAAAAAGTAAAGATGACTAAAAATGTAAAAACAATTTTGAAACTAAAGTTTGCATTATATGAATAGCTCTTCTCAATGACATCAGCCATTTCACTTGACTTAGCTATACCTAAACAGACTGATCATATCCCAACAAAAAGTTTTAAAATAAAATAATCTTTTTTATTTCAATTATAACAAAAGTACTATATGGTAATGGCTGTCTGAATCACAAATATTTTGTTAGTTTTCTAATCAAATATCTTCTTTTTAAACCACATTTCTATTCTAATTATAAAACAATTGTTAATCAAGAACAGAGAAGAAATGAATCCATAAGTAAGTATAATATTATTTTCCTAAAAATCAGTGAAATTATAGCATTAATTCTACAAAGCAATTGCAAAATTTCAGAAAGTTTGGGATATTTTTATTTTAACCAACAGTTAATTATCCTTACAAAATGTTTCCTAAAGATTATTATATAAATACCATATACATGTATATATAGATATATGTGTGTGTATATTATAATCCTTGTATAACTGAAATGCAAAAATTTAAGTTCAGAGCATTTTATGCTTTTTATACATTTTTATTCCAACAATTTTGAAATTTGAAATCAAATATTTTTTTCCCAAATCAGTTCTGGAAAATTAGTTAATACTAAAAATTGTAAATACTCCTGCTATTTATTGGATTAAGGAAAGCAGATGTTTATAGTTTATTAAAATATAGGTGTTCATCATGCAATCAATGCCTTCAATACTGATAACCCACTAAGATAATGATGCTTAACAGAATCCTAATAAGTGATTAACTTTTCTTGTATCAACAGAACAAGGAAACAATAATTGTTTCATTACGCATTTATTTACTTATCTCTATAAGAGTTATCTTTTCATGAATTAGATATTGCAGTGTAAAGAGTTAAAATACCTGGTAATATCTATTTCTCAAATAATCTTAAGTGCTAGTTTTTGATTTTTTATTTGAACTAACCTATGTAAAATTTTGTATTGTTTTATAAAAACGCCTCTCAAAAATATAGATGATAGGTAAAATCCATTATTTAACTGAGAATGTTTTGCATTTTTTCATGTAAGAATTCCAAGTTGCCTACATGCTTTCTATTTGGAGGAGATTTAGTTCCAAATGAGAACAAATAAATGGGCTTAATCTTTTTTTTTTTCCCCCCCAGCCGGGGCTTGGGTTGAAATTGCCACCTCCAGTATATGGGGCCAGTGCCCTACTCCTTGAGCTGCAGGCACCGCCCAATGGGGTTAATCTTATATTAACATTTGTATCCATTTTTGGATCGTATACTTCACCTTGACAGGCAGGGACAGGTGCATCCCAGGCATGATAGCCGTAGGAAGACTTCCGGCACACAGCACTGCTTTTCCCGACAAGTCGGAATCCTCGATCACAGGCCCAGCGGACCACACTGTTGAGCTGTCCACCTGTCTGACTGATAATGTACCCATGAGGTGGGGATTCTGGTGTACTGCAGTAGAAAGCTTTTCCAAAGCAAAAAGACAAACAAACAAACAAAAAACAATTAATTAATGAATCAGAAATATTTATTACCCTAAGTTATAAATACCTAGACAGTGCATACTAGTACTTAAAAAAGTCAATGGCCCAGGTAAATCTTCATCCATCTGAACATCATGTTGTTTTCTATTGTCTTGTGAAAATATTCTACTTGTATACCTTTTGGGAGAAAATTATCTCTTGGGTTTCTCCTGCTAATTTGTATTGTCAGCTAGGATATCTTCCAAGTTGGAATGTATTTTCTTGACACCTTGGCGGTTTAAAAGCCCTACAATAATTTCACTGATTTTTCAAAACTCAGTTTCCCATCATCTGAAGGACCTAAATGCCACAGACTTGGTAGCAATATTTTAGAACATGTTTTTTACATGTCAGTTTGAAGTTATCTCCAGACTCCTATATCATGTTAGGTCATGCATTTCATTTTGGCTGATGTCTACAATAATCCCCCACATTTCATAAGCCTCTTTTCAGAGTATTATAGAGTTTTCCTTTTGTCAGGAGTGCTTACATGTGGGGATAAAAATTGCCATTAAAATACAAGTTTTTCCATCTCCTGAGTTCTGACATGCCAAAAGATAATGTCAAATAGCTTTTCATACATGTGTACTTTTGAAACTATTTGGCATGGCAGATTCCATTTACCTTTTGGTACTTTGGTGTATTCATCTGGGAAAAATGAGGTTTGGGGGGGTAAGTAGTAAGAAACAGCTTGGACTTAAAATACATATGTCATTACCTGTCATTTCTAAAATAAAAAATACATATTTAAATACATCAAAATGTTCTTGAGGGCTAAAAGTGGCATTTTCATTATATTTATACCCAACTTTGTCATGAATATACACATGAATAAGGAATGGCCTATAATGTAGTCAATCTAATGTTTATTTTTGTTTAATTCAAGTAGTTTCCCTTTTTTGTTATATCATTAAAAACACAATTTAATGTGCTAATTTTTAAATGTTCTGTTTGGGCACAAATTTAATGAAAAGATATATACTTTGTTCATACAATAAAAACACAGACTTAAGTATGGAAAACCTTGCGGGAGATGGGACAAAGGGTAAGATCACATGTGTGGTACATATCCGAAGGGTCAGGAGAAAACTTCTAAATAAGGATCAAAAATGTTTTCATATAGTAAACGAGAAAATATCATGAATGGTATGTCAATCAGGTTGATAAAAATATCTCAGATTGCATGTGAAGCCCCTACAATGTACCCCATGGTTGAACTAATGTACACAGCTATGATTCAATTAAAAAAAAAAAAAAGTATGGAAAACCTTAAGAAAGACTTGGGTATATATTTTAATTTTTTAAAACATTTCTTCTTTGAATGAATGATAGATTATTTCAAATTTATAAAGACAGGACAAAATCTATAGACATAATAGTAATATGCTGTCAATACGCATTACCACTAAGATGTAAAAGACAAATTATTAATATATTAAAATTAAACTACCACTGCTTAGTTTTAAAATCCAAACAATTAGATAAAATTATTGTGTTTATAGTTTATATATAGCTGCAAATTAATATAGATGAATGAAATTTGAGAGTATACCTTGAAAAACTGAAATCTAAACTTGGTCTATGCTTAGAATTTTTGTGTCAGAGATGTTTATAAAATACTTATAAAAGTAATTTTCAGCTGCACTGATTAGTCATGACTAATGGGCTGGGTGGCACAGTCTGAACCCTGTCTATAAAGAGACAGCTGACTGACTTTGCGGTATTCTGCTATGAAGTACATATCCGTGGCATCTGACATGATTCAGGATGACAATAATGAAAAGGAATATAACCTTCACATAACATGGGAACAATTTATGTACACTTACTCAACAAGAAAATGATTGGCTCCGTGTGAGTAGCACTTGTAAACAGGAAGGCATACAGAGAAAGTCACAGCACCTTGATACTAAAACTTTTCAGTCTGCATTTGTTTAAATACCACTCAATAAAAAGCAGTAGTGACAATTATCTTTTAAAAACTGAGGGTGTTTGCTAGATGCATTCATCATTCTGTCTTTCAATATTCAAGTTACCTTAGCAAGTATCAGAACTAGGTGGGTAAAAATTAAAAGTAAGATTTTTACCACTGTTATGTTTACCTTGTGTTGAAACTTGTCATTTAAAGGGGTTGTTCAATACAGCAGATAATACACATTTTTGTGAGTTTAAGGAAAACAGATCTACCTTTAAAAGGTTAAACATTTTAGTTTAGTTCGTAATTAACTTCCCAAAGTCATAAGTATCCTAAGTGCTTTTAATATTTTATGAAATCATGAGGGATGCAGAATGATTATCATTACAATAGGAAATAGAAGGGTTACATAAAGTGTTCAAAGAACATGAGGGAAGAGATGTGATTTGATTTTATAAATAATTGAATAGCATCTGTCCTCTTTCATCACAAACAATTGAGGATGCAGGCAGATCTGTGCTGAAGTTATAAGGATCTCATACCTATATATCTTATCCGGAAGCCTTTTTTATTATTGCCGTGATCTGCTGACCATTGAAGAAATACTTCATGACCATTGCTTGTTATATTAAAAGCAGACGAATAGTCCCCACTGAGGGAAATAAGCACTGGACTTTGAATATTTGGTCCTTCAGAAAGAAAATAGTACAATTTAGATACTACTGAACAATTATATTCTCATTCATCTTTACAATTTTATCCCTTTCGAAGAGTTTTAAATATGCTCCAATTTCTCTGTAGCCAATCTACCAACAGTAACTAAAAACATAATATAAAAATGTGTTTGTTCTAAACAATTTAATTCCATAGCTGATGTACAATTTGTAACACAATAATTGAGCTATAATTTTATATAATAAAATTAAAGGTAAATTGAGTATCGATGCTTTTTAAAATATCTATAAGATAAAAATCATCTTTTTTTTCTTTAGCTAACTTTAAAATCCAAAAAACACTTTTATACTGAAAGTCTACATGTATAAATACAGTATCTGGACTTAATTGATGCTTATCCAGTAAATATAACCCTTGGTTACCATCATACACCTGAAGAACATCAAATTCCTTCTCAGTCTGGAAGAATTCTACAAACATGCTGATATTATAACCCTTTTCCACTGAAATGCTCCAGGCACACATTTGAAGATTTGGATAACTGTCAGGATATCCAGGGCTCAATATGACTCCCGTAGAATCTAGCCGTAATTCGTTGGCAGGACAGAGCACTGTCAAAGAAAGACATTTTTAAATAGCGCTAGAATTTTAGAACCTCAGTGAAACTGCATTTTAAATAGAGTACTCAGCTTTCATGTTCAATAACAATAAAGAGGATATCCTTTGAATTATTTGTTAGAACGGACAACTCATACCAAGCTTACCATTCCAAAAATGGAGTAATGACCTACAAATTCATAGTATTGATTTCTTTTTTTCTTCATAAAAGATGCACCACTTTTCTGTACAATAAATAAATAGGTAAATAAAAGATAGGACATCTATTACTTCCTCTTTCCTCTCATTTTTTTTTCATAAGCTTTGGGAAACTATTGTACATAAAGAAACTGATACCTCTTAAGTTGAAAGTGCCAAAGTCTAACAGATTCAGTTGAACTCAGTGTTTTTTTTGTTTGTTTGTTTTGTTTTGTTTGCAGTTTTTGGCCAGGGCTGGGTTTGAACCCACCACCTCTCGTATATGAGTCTGGCACTCTATTCACTGAGCCACAGGTGCCACCGGAATTCAGTGTTTTTAATCACGATATGTAATCACTCATTCGATTTTATTTATATTGAATTATTGTAAGAAAAGCATATTTGGAATTGTTTTCCACATTTTAAGTGGAATATACAGAACTGAAGAAGATCCAAGGATGAACAGAGAGAAAAATGATTCTTCTTTTACAAAGAGTAAAAATAATCAAATAACTTAAAATATTTTGACTACAAAACAGTATAGATCAGTTCTAACACATTCCAAACAAATACCTGTTCTAACAAGCCTGTAAATCAACTCAATTAACAACATAAAGTCAGGTTTTTGCCTACGTGTCTTATTAATTAATATAAAGAGTCCACACAGACTCATTCTGATGCTAGTTCATTAATTTTTTGCTAGTATCTGAAGTATTATCATGAGAGAAAAATTATAGTCTTTCTTTAGTATTCTTCACACCAGACAGAATAAGAAGAGCTGCAATTACTGATCTCCAGGATACTGATTTTAGAAATAAGGCATTGAAAGTCTGAGAAATAAGGCATTGTTAAATATCTAAGCTATCTGGATCATTTTGTTTATTTTAATTAAACTGTTGGTGAATCAGGATCCAAATATCAAAACAAAAAGCCTGCCCTCTCAGATTCCACGTAGTTTATGCATTGGGGCCACAATACAAGTCCTGTTATTCGTCCTCTCCTTCACACCGCCTTTGCCTGCCCAAATTGTTTTCCCACACACAGTTCTCTCAAAAGGCTGATATGCCAGCTTCTCCATGTACATATCTAGATAACTGAATATGAACCCTGTACAATACCAAGGGACTAGAGCGTGGTCTTGAGTGAATGTGGAAACTGCATGAATAACATCTGAATGTTTGGAACGTAAGCGACAGACTACAGAATTTCCAACCAACCATAAGAAGTTCTAACAGCACTGATTAAGATGCCAAGAAATTCTCACCTCCTAACCTGCCTTTTTTTGTTCCCTATATGTGAAAGTTCTTCCATCCTCTTGTGAGAATCCCAATAAGGTGGAAAATCAGCTGTTAACTCCTATTTACAGCATGTATAGAAAAATAAAGGTTTTTTTTTTTTTTTAATTTTAGACTTATTATAGAAATGAAGATTCTCCACAAGAAACAGATTTCCATATTATCAGAAAAAAATTCAATGAAAGAAATAATTCAAAAAGTTTTAGGAAGGATAATCAAATACAATTCAGTTTTATTCAAATAACTAATATTATGTTTAGTTATTGTGCACTAGGTGTTGTTCTTGGCCTAGGACCTATACAAGTCTGTGGGGCCTGGGTCCCCACAACCTTTGCCAGGATCTGCACTGAGGCCAGTTGACAGGAGAAAAGCTCCGACTCAGTGATCTCAGCCGAAATTACCGACGGGAGCCTGTGAGAGGCTCAGGCTAAGCCAGCAGCATCTCAAGTGCAGCCAGCAAGTGCAGTACTGGGTCATTCTCCCACAGGTCTCTTTATTCAATCAAAAATCATAAATCATGTTGACAACATAATGCATACACTTAATTAAAGTTATTCAAAGCAAGGTGCCTAAATCAATCATTAACAGTCAGAAGAAGGGAAACAAAGGAAAGGAAAATCGTGCAGGCACACGGTGTGGTTACAACTGACACTTTACGAACTGGGGATAAACTTGCCTAACTCGCTTCAATGATTTCTATTTGTGCCCGAGCAGGACTCAAGCTATGTAACCTTTGGTTGCTCGGTATTCTGCTCTCAGCCACCAGGTAACAATTGGGCCACTTGTAGCAACTGAAAGAGGGAGCCCAGGATCCCGCACTGTAATCCACAGGACTTCTGGAATCCTAGCCCTGAGCCTGACAGGTAGTAGATATTCTTTGTAGAGTTTGATGCACTTGGGCTCTGGCCAAGAAACCCTCCCTCAAGACCTGGCCTGAACTACATGACACACGTCAATTCCCACACGAATTGACGGTAAATGATTCCTGAACATCGTGGCTCTGGAACATCATTCCAGGTCCATCACCGTCTTGGCCTGGTAACAATATAAATTCCTGGAAGTCCATGCCCCACTTTCACTTCTGCGTCTTTGTCTGTACATTGGCCACTGAGACTATCTGTTCTCTGGTTCTGTCTACCAGAATAATCTCCCTGGTCATTGGAACTCATGACTCAGGGAACCCCACCTCCATCAATCTTCCTCTGCCCCACAAGCTACTAAATGCATGCGATTCTACAGCTTCTTGGTCTCTTCCCCAGATACTGTATTGGTACCACCCATATGACTGCCATCTCCCTTATCCCATGATGGCTTTAAGTGGTAAAGGTCACTTAAAACTTATTTTTTGTTTGTCTTCTCTTCAGATCCTCATGTTAAACAGGTATGCAATAAAGTTAAAAGAACCTAGCAACTAGAATAGAAAGTTTCCCAGTAAAAGCAATTAACATTGCAGCCTTTATTTAAAGTGATTTTTCTTTTTTCTTCACTTCCATTTCCACCCTTCAAAGCAAAAATAATTTACATAAGTTGAAGTTTACTAGAAATCTTAAAACTTGAAAGAATCAAAGATGTTTGAAAGATCTAATGGAAGATTTCTAAATGAAATACCATAATGTATAACTTATAACATTATTGCCAGCTAAGTATTTCACATTTGTAGATTTTCCTCAGTGTTGTAGGTATGTTGCTAAACATGAAACAAACAACATTAAAGACATGAATAATCTTAAGAACTGGCACCTTGACAAACGGGAGGTGCTCCATCCATCTGAAGTCGTTCTCCTAACCTGCACGTCAAAATTGCGTTACCAACCAAAGTGAATCCTGGGAGACACTGATACCTAATGATATCACCTATCATAAAAAGAGGGTCAGAGAGAGAAGAGAACATCTTCAGGGGAACAGCAAAGCAATGATAAAAATAAACATCTATTTCAATTTTAAGAGTAGAATATTTTCTCCTTTAGTCATTCTTAATCAGCACAAAAATTATTAGTTATATAAGCTTGAGTGAGATTCAAAGTATTGAATAACCGGTACTTCATAGGTAGGCATTGAACACTAATTACTGAAAAGAAGAACACTCTCCCAGTGCATCTGAACTGGTACATGCCGGCTGGATACAAGCAATGGTCATAAGGAAACAATTTGGTTAGTATAAGTAGACCATTCAGTTAAAATATGTCAACTATTTAGAAGGTTGCTATTTATTGCTTTTGTATTCAAATTAGATTCATATTGCCCATTGATAGCTCCTTAATATGTCTCAACCAAAATTAATATTATAATTATGATGATAAAAGTTTGTTATGACAACATTAAGATGTCTTCTTACATCATTTTTCAAACTTTGGCATATTACCTGGATTCAGTTAATTTATTCTCTTTATGAATTTATTTATCACTAAATTGACAACAGTCAATGAAATATTTTCCAAGGCAAGTAAATGAAATATGTCTTCTAATACACCCCATGTACCATTCATTCTACCGAGCCAGGCCTGGGCCTGAATTCACACAGAAGGTAGAACTATCACATCATATCACAAGGCAGCAAAATAATGAAATGGAAAGAATCACCAGAGTGAAGCTAAATGGTTCAAATCCCAACACTGTTTTCTAATTGTACATCCTGGAAAAACAAAATGAATCGTTTTCCCTAATACTCTGTCTTCTTTCACTGCTCTCCTTTTTGAAGAATTCTGAACAATCCCTCTCAATCCAGGAAATCTAAAGACAAGTAACTGCTATCCTTTGCTTGTTTTCAAACAAATAGCTGTACCAAGAATAAGTTTTCATTGAAAATAATTTAACAGGACTTTACCTATTTCAAATTCATCATCTTCTGTCAAAATTTCAGCGTTGGGCACAGGTGGCGGAGGTTGGCACACTCTTAGTTGATAGGCTATAAAACAGACAGTATGTTTATGCTTTTTCTGAGCAGCTACATGTACTCAAATATGGTAAAAGGTATGCAAGTTTTTTCCCACAGGAATAAAAATGAAAGATGTAATTTATTAAACTTAAATGGTTTATTTTAAAAAATACACAACTTTGAGAGAAAATGGCAAAATATTTTCCCAACTTAACAAAGCTTACTTTTTACTTCTGATTTTCTGCTCTCATGCTTTTCCTGTTATGTGGTTCAAAACATCTAGGTTAGTTTTCTTTTCCTTTTTGGCATGATTACAATCTGAACTTAACCTTCATGTTTTGTTCACTTGCTCAACACCTCTCTTCCCCAAAGTTCCTCACAGAATCCCGTGCACTTAGCAAAGGCCCTAGCAGACCACAAGAACTGCAAACCAGTACTCCATGTTTACTCTAGTCCAGGCAATAGAACACTTTGCTTATATTAATTCAGTCCACACAAAAATTTATTATTCAATTTATATCACAATTTCTATAATTATCTCCATTTTATAAAGGAGAAAACTACTAAAGAGTGCTAAGAATTTGTCCAAATCACTGTTATAATATGGCCGGCCTGGGGTTTGAACCTAGGTATTCATGCTCCAGAGTTTTCTCCCACCAGGCTACATTAGTGTAACAATGAAAAATCTGTTTGTTAAATGTTACGTTTCTAATGATCTGCATCAGTTGAACAGGTCATCTTATTGTATTAGATAAATTTGTATTTGGTACAATTTAAAGACAACTAACTGTGGCTCAAGTGGCTAAGGCACCAGCCATATACACCTGAGCTGGTGGGTTCGAATCCAACCCGGGCCCATCAAACAGCAATGAAGGCTGCAGCCAAAAAAAAAATGAAGAAGAAGAAGAAAGAAAAGGTCTCTATGAATACAGACATCGTGCCTACTAGCCCCACATGATATAAAAAAATTTGTTACACAAGGGCTTGCTTGAGTGAAGTCTTGTTTTCTCTAAGAATCTTTAAAAAAATGAACCATGCTCTTATTCATTCAACAAACATGGTTTACACCAGTATAACATCTGAGGCAAATGCAGGTTTTTTATATGCCTAAATTCATTACTAAAACTCAGCAGTTCTTTGTGTACTCAATGTGTACATGAGGAGAAGGACATTTAAAAGATAGATACAGTAACTAGTTTAAGACCACACAATTAGTATGCGGTATATTCAGAACTGAGGTTGCTGTCCTGTAACTTCAAAGCCCATTTCTTCAATATTGTCCTTGTTGCAAGAGTAAGGTAGGAGTGTTGAGGAGCACCAACTAGAGCAGTTAGTACTCCTCTATAACACGAGGAATGGGGTAAACTTCAGAGAATGAGTAAGATATTTCCAGTTCTAAAGAGCTATCGTGGACACAAGAGCATTTCAGAAGGAAGAGGAGACCTGAACAAAAACTTGAGCAAAGGATCAAGTCATTGATTCATCATCATCTAACCAAAAACTATTTGTAAGAGGATAATTAACTAATAAACTTCCAGGTACTAAGGGCAGAGAGAAGAGGAAACGATTTCAAAATGCAGATTAAAGAGAGGTGAATTAAAAAAAAAATTGTTTCAATTTCCTGCTGCAAATTGTTATCCCTCACTTCAAACATCTTTCTTCCAGCACTTTAACCTGTTTATAACAGCACTTGGTGGTGCATGGATGTTACTTTGCAAGTAAAGCACTGCTATACACAGGGCAGCTACCACTCGAGGACAGACTCGCTGAGAAAGAAGCCCAGGGCAGAAAAGGATAACCTGGAGTTTTGAGAAAAAGTTTAGTAGAGAGAAATTAAGACATTTGAAAATTGTTTTCCTGAACATAGGGGGGTTATAGTTATAAGGTAAACAAAGAGGAGGACAAAGGGAAGGAAGGTACAGAGAGAAATCCTTTTGAGATTGTGAATTAGAGGTTAGCAGAACATTTTGTCTGATTTTAGCATAAAGTAGAAATCAATTTAAAAGTTAGGGAGATGTAGAGATGCCATATGTACATTATTTCACTTTTGTTTGCTTATAAAGTTATTTTTAACCTTCATGGTAATCATAAATTGTTTTCTTTTTTTGCAGTTTTTGGTCAGGGCTGGGTTTGAACCCACCACCTCCAGTTATATGGGACCAGTGCCCCACTCCCTTGAGCCACAGGCACCACTCGATTGTTTTCTTTTTTAAGAAAAAGCAAATTTTTCTTTGTGTGGAATCCACAACTATCGCCATCTATGGAAAATGCAGAGAATTACCAAGATAACTCATTGGCAAGGTTTAAAAGACCAGAGGTTGTAAATTATTATTAATGAGGAATATGAGACACAGAGATATTATGTTATTTTTGTGAGATGATGTTTGTGCTGTGAGGCAAAGTATGTCTTTTTCTTTGTTCTTTCCAATTACCATCAGTTTTATAAAATGTGGCCCTCAATGCTAAGGGGTCATTGTAAGGCCCCCTGAGGTATAATGCCCTTATTTGCCATCTGTACAATAAGAGAAATTCAACTTTGACCAATTTTATAAATTTTGATTCTGAACTTTCTGTTTCTACACCTCCACATATGTAATTACACTGATTCTTCTTGGCTAACAGTTCTGAATTAGTGTCTCAATTCCCAAGTCTGTATTACTGGGCTGAACTTCCTGCCTCCTCACTGCTAGCTTGTAATTATAAAATGCTATCTTGGGGCACATGTCAGCATGGCTTGTTTCAAAATGTATTATTGTCCATCTTTTGCTCATTGGTCCACTGGGTCTTCTTACAGATTTCAGGAAACATGACAGAGGCTATCTGTTTATCTGCCTTCTTACAATTCAGGACTTAGCTTCTGTCACTATACTTACATTTTAACCAATATTTACTAACTGACAGAATATAGGTTTTCTCAGGGGGGAAAAAGTGTCTCAAAGCCTTCCCTAAGATGACTCTCAACTTTAAAATTGCAAATGGGCATGAAAGAGGGTAAGTGTAGCGTAGAGAGTGCTAGAGGGTGGAGTCTAAGTGGGATCTGCCTGAGATGCTTATCAGGTTTGAACTATGTAATTTTGAATAAACATAAAAGGCAAAGAGTCTTGAAAATAAATTTTTAAATCTGTTTCCCTTTTGATTCTCAAAGGCAACGTACTACAAAAGAATCAATCATAAGCATCTTATGACAATTTCATTTTCAATCTCCACCAACTTCTACTAAGTGCTTTAACTCTAGGAATTTGTCCAATTTCTCTCTATTCTTGCTGCCAATATCTCAGTCTAGAACCCTGTCATTTAACATCTGTTGTACTGGGTTGAATGATTTCCCCTAAAATTCATGTCAATCCTGAAACCTGAGACTGTTACTTGAAATAGAGTTATTGGCTGATTGTGGTAGTCCACGCCTGTTTTTCTCATACTCTGGGAGGCTGAGGTGGGAGGATCATTTGAGCTCAGGAGTTTGAAACCAGTTTGAGCAAGAGGGAGACCCCATGTCTACTAAAAATAGAAAAATTAGCCAGGCACTGTTATGGGTGCCTGTAGTTTCAGCTACTCAAGAGGTTGACGCAAGGGGATTGCTTGAACCCAGGAGTTTGAGGTTGTTGTGAGCTAGGCTTATGCCAGGGCACTCTAGTCCAGGTAACAAAGTAAGACTCTGCCTAAAAAAAAAAAAAAAAGTCAGAAATAGGGTTATTGCAGATGCAATTCCTACTGAATTAGGCTGGACTCTTAATCCAATATTACTACCATCCTTAAAAAATAAAAGAGACACCGAAGCAGACACACACAGGGAAAATGCCGTATTATTTTGCAAACAAACTGCAGTCACCCTTCTGTAAGCCAAGGAGGATACAGCCTGCCACCAGAACTGGGTTGCAGCAAAGAAGGATCCTTATCTAGACACTTTAGAGTGCTGATAGAAAATTCTAGCTTCCAGAACTTGGAAAGTATAAATTTCTATTGATTTAATTCAACTAGTTTGTGGTACTTTGTTTCCACAGCTCTGGGAAGCCAACGCATCTGTGTTAGTAGGTTGGCTGATGGTCTGGTGCATTCCTCTGCGCCTCTCTGATATGACCCTTCCGACATACCAGTGACGAGGCGGAAGAGAATCAGGATAGTGTTCATGTGGAAACCACTACGTGCAAAGGCCTCTGAAAGGTCCTTAATGTGGTCATTTAAATGCTACATCAAGATACGTGTCAGTATACCCATGTTTCCAAAAGATGCTGAATTTCAGAATGGTTGAATTACGTCCCCAACCAATACAGAGTTTGAACTAAGTTCCAGGTGCAAACTAAGACACATTTCCTCCATTTACAGACAAATAAACTTCGTTGTTGTTGCCATTTCTCTATTCTCAACCTACTGTATTTTTTTTATAGCCTACATATTGATTTCCTAAGAGATAAAGCAAGCTCATTACCTTCACTCTCACTAATCCCTCAGATGTACGAGACGCCTGGTATACTCAGCTCCTGTATTTGCCACACTCACTCCCCATCCCACGCATTCATTTCTGGAAAGCTTGCTAGCCTGGAAATTGGCACCACAAAATTTAACAGTTAGGATATTTTGGGGACAGCTAGTGATATCTGAACGTAGACTTTATATTTCAGGAGTTTAGAACACTCCACTCAAAATAGGCTACTTTGCAATATGAATTATTTTGAACTAAAAGCACCCACACAAAAAATGAGGGCACAAAGTTCCCTCTGACCTCCCCTCTTTTTTCATGAAAGCAGGAGATAAAAATCCCCATTTCAAGACATTTTCCCTACGCCAAAGAAAAGTCACATCCTTGTCATAAATGGCAGGGGGTTGAAGCCAAGAGAAACCAGTCCAAACAAACATGTTCAAGCCGGTTCTTCCCGGGTACTTTGCTGCCCCAACCCCGCACCCAGCCTCTGTGTCTTTGCCTGGTCGTGTTTTCAAGCTTTACTGCTTTGTCCATCTCAGTGAATATTTGTTTGGCTCTAACTTCTTTGTTCTCCCATGTCATATGCATTAAATAAATTTGTTTGCTTTTCTCCTTTTAAAAAGAATGTCTACAGTAATAGGTGTTAAATAATCGTGAATTGATTTTTAAAAAACTCAGTGTTCCCAAATGACTTAGACATTAAAGTCCTGATTATGATCTCCAAAGGTCTCTAATGTGTCTAATTAACTTCATCCCTACCTACTGATAACCAGCTTATATTTTCAGCTACAGATAAACAAAGATATTCCTCTACTCTATCTAAAATTCAAAGACTAATAATAGCTATGGGGTAAATCACTCACTAGGATGTTATTATCAGTCCTTAAAAGATACTAAATCATATCTCCTCATCTCTTCAGAAGGAACTTTGAAAGATCAAATCTGTCTACAACCTAACACTTACTACAGTCCCAATTCTCCAATCAACATAACCATCAAATGGTTGACAGCTTAACTCCTTATGTTTAAAACTTCATGTTGTATATAATTTTATTTTTGTCTATCTCACTTTCTTAAAAGCTATCTTCCTGCTCTTTTATAACTTTATTTACATAGGATTAAAAGTGAGATGTCTTCACTGATCATATGACCTAAGGCTGACCCCTTGCAGTTACTCTATTTTTCCTCTGCTAATTTTCACAATCTGTAAGAATTATTGATTTATTTGTTATCCATTTTCTTACAGTAGAATGTAAGCTCTGTGAAAATAGGCTCCTGCTTACTGCTAACTCTATATGACATAAAAATACTGTGCCCAGCATATAGCAGCATTCAAAAAATATTAAACACCAAAGAAATGAAAAAATGGTGAATGAATACACATACATATATGGATATAGGCACACACATATAAGTACACACAATCCATTGAGAAGGAACTTAATATAGACTCTCTGGGTTCAAATCTTGTTTTTAACCCTGACAAACTGGGAAGATTTGGAAACATTACTTATCCTCTATTTTGCTTCTCTCATTTGTAAATTATTAATGATAATTGCAATAATTTTATGTCATCTCAAAGAGTGGTTATGAGGAGCAAATGTAGTTACATGTGTAAAACACTTGGAATACTGCCTGGCACATTTTATAGCACCATGTAAGGATAAGCTATTACTGCATTAAATTGGGATTCCGTTCCTTCAAGACATGTGGTGTTCATAAATGAAGAACACAAATATTAGTACTTCCTGCTCTTTGTAATTTTCACTTCTTATTCATGAAGGAAATTTTCGATTTGGCAATTACTTGAGTAATTATGAGTAAATTTTAGGCATGCTATTTTCTGTTGGTAGGAGTAGGGCGTAATAAGATTTTCGGGTGTGAGACTTCAGATGTTCTGTAATTGAAGGCTGTAGTGAGAAATTAAATATTGTGCAGTTCTGCTTCTCTTTTTGAAGACATTTCCAATGTCACTGGAAAATAGATATCCTCCAATTTGCATTGGTAGCTAGTTCTGTGCACACAGCACACTGATCACATATTTACTCTGAAGACAGAGCAACAGTGTTTGTATTTGTGCTTGGCTGCTTGCTAGCACTATGACTTTAGGCAAATTGCTAACACTCTGCCTCTATTACCCCAGCTGTAAAATGGAAATAAAATTAAAATTGAGTTAAAATATTGTAAAGTGCTTAATATAAGGTCTGACACATAATATCTTTTAAAAGACAGAAAATGGTCACTGTTTGACAGGTACTGACATCAGCATGGCTGCTGTGATGATGCTCGCGCCTCTGTACAATCTGACCTTCCTCACAAACAGGGTGTCATTCAAAGCACTCATGTGATGTCCCAGCTGTATCAAACTATTTACTTTTTTTCTATTCTGATTTAAATTGGTTATACTTTGAAAATGCTGAGATTCTTATTGTTTTACATGAATGTGAATTATACTGTAATATAAAATCTATGCATTTAGCAGCATATAACATGTATGGTATATGTCTGTGGTCTCAACACAACTAGTATCGTGCTTTGGAAATCATACTTAAGAAATGATAATTGATTAAATTAAGGAAATATCACATTCTGTAGAGAATAGATGTTTTGGTTACTTTGGTAGAAGATAAACACATCTGGAACACATATAGGCAATAATGTACAGCTTCAAATCATAGACTAACCTGAAGTTACCCTATAAATCATCTAATTTCATTACTGAAGAGTCAAGTGGGGAGAAAAAGTGACCTAGAGAAGCGAAATGAGGTAGACGAGGTCACACAATTATTGGTAGAACTGAAAGTATTAACATCTCTATGTGACGTCATCTAAATTTCCAAAAGTGTGCACATGCATTGGGGTCCACACTTTTCATTGTTTGTCCTTAGAAACCATTCTGCAGTCATGACCATTAAGAGAAAAACTACATAAAATTGCTATTTACACTTTAAAATAGACATTTGTGTTAAATCTGTGTTTTCCTTAGGGAAATCATTTTATTTGACATGTAATCCAGCTTTTAAAGACCATTTACTATTTAGCAAGTACATGAGGGCACCGTTCAATATACTAGTCTCTTCTGAAGATGACTATTGCTGAATAGTGCCCCATTTTTGTTCAAGTGTACATAGAGATCTGGCTCCTGGTACAGCAAATCTGCTTCTTCAAATCGCTTTCAGGCTTGATTCTGGCAATAATTTTTGGTTATTTTTAATATCCCATTTTCTTTGCATTGAAACATTCAAGCCATTTTCAAAAGAATGCTGCATTTATCTACTTCTATTCAACTGAGCTATTAAAGGCTTCTTAGAGAATGACAAAACAGAACAGTGGCAATTTGCCATTCCTTCTCCAAACCAAAAACAGCACAAGCGCATAACCTCTCTGCCAAGCAAGGACACTGTATTTCTTCCCGAGGGGGAAAAAATAATGTTCTACCTTCCCTTGTAAACTCCAAGCTCTATATACGTCCTGATGTACTTTTAGTACTGACCCAGACTAATTAAAACATGATAATCGTGTGATTTGGATAGGATTTGGGGGAGGGAAACCATAGATAATTTTATGTTCAGCTATGTCATTTGGCAGATGTGAACTAAAATAAAATCTTAAGGCTCCCCCAAGTGGCTGACTGAATGGACCCCTCTTGGCCAGGGGATCCCTTAAAACTGAGTGGCTAACAGAAAGGAGATCAGACGCCCCCAAGCATGCCTCCCTAAGCATCTTCCTTAGAGATGTCCTTTATGGCTCATTAACAGGCCTAGGGCTGTGAAACCAGCAGGTCCTCAATAGATAACAGCAAACTACTGCCTCCTGGCATAGACCCTGCAGTGTGGCTCTGATTCACAGACTCTTATCTTAACTTGCCATTCATTTTCCCCTAACTCTTTCAGCATGTCAATCAGAGAATCTTTAAACCCACCTCTAACCTGTGGGTCCCCACTTCTAGATGTACCACCTTTTCAGGCCAAATCAATATACGCCTTCCATGCTTTGATGTATGACTTTACCTGTAATTCCTTTCTCTCTGAAATGCACAAAACCCAGCTGTACCCCAAGTACAGCAAATCAACATCTCAAGGCTTCTGGAGTGTGGCTGTCGGTCATGGGCCTTGAATGTGGGTCAGAAAAAAACCTCTTTAAAGTATTTTATGGAGTACAGCTTCTTTTCTATTGACAGTGTTGTTTCAAAAGTTATCCTAAATAAGATGAAGCCGTTCCACTCGAAAGCAAAGTATTTAATAATATAACCTGAATCCTAATGAGAAGAAAATAAACACTTTTTTTTCCATTTTGGAGAAAATTTGCTAATGAGTAGACATGAATCGTAAAAGCACGTTTCACCCAGGTTTAAATTACTTAAAAATATTACTTTTGTGCCATTATTATTTTTATGATCAGTCCGCTTCTCTCCCTGAAAATGGAGAATATTAGATATCAAGAGCAGATGTTTATCTTTGGATTTAGAGATGAGACGAAAAAAGTTTCTATCTTGAGGAATAGATCAATGAGAAGTCATTCTTGATACTTCCCTAGAAAAAGAATAGCAAGCTACTGAGGAAACAAACTGTTCAGAAATCTGAATTATCATGGAAAACTGTAATTTGTGGCATACATTGGCTTCCCGATGTGCAGATAGAGGATTGTGTGTATCCTGCCTTAGAACTTGAGCCTATCAGAATCTAAAAAGTCACTGCAGACTGCCTCCTCTCTGCGTGGTTGAGTTACTTGGCACAGTGTCCCCTCTCTAATGGACAGACCAAGGTCTCCTACTGAACGTGAACAATTTCACCAAAGATTAACTCTTTGACCTTGTCTGAAGAAGACAAAAATAAGAACTTTTCATAATTATAACAAGAGTGCTGCTCAAATGATCAAAATTACCAAGATTCTTTCATCTCAGGTAAAATGAGTGAATATTGTTCCCACAGCAATTACACAGTTACATTTCATTCCCTCCCCTTGTAGAACAAAAAGGATTGAGACATCCAATCATAAAACTGCTCCAGTTTTCTGAGACTGGCCAATCCAGAAGAAAACCATACTTCCTGAACATTTCCCAGAACCATGTTACATAGTCAAAATCCTGGAACAAACCTCTCCTCATACCTTCCTGCTAAGATACCCCAAGGCCCCTCGTGGCGTGGTATACTGTGTTACTCATGATGATGAGTCAAGAAATACAACTGTTTTATATGTAAAAAAGCAGTTGTATTTCTGTGTTTCTCATGGTATTTGGCTGGAAAGGACAGACAGAAAGATGTTGTAGAGAACAGAATACCATACCTTAGCAAAATGTCAACATAAAGTAAGAAATTTTAACATGAATTAGAGTCATTTTACTGATCACTAAATAGTCATTTTAAATCATTAAATGGTGTTCTTTCCCTCATAACAGTTTCACTGGTTTGTTTTTTAGCTCCACTACTTCATGATATACACAGAGTCACATTATTACATGACATCTATACCCCACCACCACTGCTCTCTGGACATCAATCAATAAAAACTTTTGTGCTCTATCTATTAAAATATGAAAGGAGGTCAGGTCTTTAGGTTCTGCCAGGCAAAGGGGTCATGCAGTTTAAAGCAAGTGTGATTCATGTTTTATATAAAGCATGTCCTTATATCTGTAGCAGTTTCGTTTAGAACCAGACTTTGGAGAGCTAAATATACCTGTTCCCAAATACAGCATTTATTGTAAGGGTAACATAACGTTAAGAGGTGACCTGAATGACAGGCCTTTTAAATTCATTTCTTAAAAATAATGAACCATCTTGTAATCAACTCATTCTTTAAGTGGAAGTTGTGTTAATAATCTAATAATAGAAAAAAATAGGTGATACAAATTATTAAATTATATTACGCTCACTAAGGAAATCTTCAGTACACAAATTGAGTTTCCCTAATGCTCTGATACTAGAAAAAAGAAGTGCCCTGGACAATAGATTTAAGCATCTTAAAACGGCCCCTTTTTTATAGTAGTAAATATATATTTTGTCTACATTGTCATTTCTTAGTTACTTTCATTAGCAAAAGTTATACTACAATAAAATTCATTTTCCCTTGGGACGGTGACAATAGCACATTCTAGAAGCTATAAAGAATATACCAAATTGCAATAAACCTATCAGTATAGTACTGTTAACTTGTAAGTTCTAGGCAAAATAAGCAATAAGAAATTCGAAGCTACAAGTTGTAATTAGGACGGGTATATGAGAAAATTAAATGTCTTGTTATCTGGCTATAAATGGAAATGACTTTGACTAAGTTTTTATTTATTCAATTTTATTTCTTTTATTTGAAAAGAAGAGAGAAATATTTTAATTTATTATTTATTTTACTTTAGAAACAGTGTCTCTCTCTGTCATCCAGGCTAGAGTATAGTAAAGCAATAATAGCTCACTGTAAGCTTAAAACCTTGCGCTGAAGGTTTCCTCCCTGGGCTAAGCCTCCTGGGTACCTAGGACTGCAAGTGTGAACCATCACACTCCCAGGCAGCTAGGACTGCAGGTGTGCACCATCACACTCCCAGGCAGCTAGGACTGCAGGTGTGCACCATCACACTACCAGGTAGCTAGGATTGCAGGTGTGCCCCATCACACTACCAGGTAGCTAGGACTACAGGTGGGCACCATCACACCCCCAGGCAGCTAGGGCTGCAGGTGTGCACCATCACACTCCCAGGCAGCTAGGACTGCAGGTGTGCACCATCACACTCCCAGGCAGCTAGGACTGCAGGTGTGCACCATCACACTACCAGGTAGCTAGGATTACAGGTGTGCCCCATCACACTACCAGGTAGCTAGGACTACAGGTGGGCACCATCACACCCCCAGGCAGCTAGGGCTGCAGGTGTGCACCATCACACTCCCAGGCAGCTAGGACTGCAGG